>JAQIYB010000532.1:0-11009 GCA_034699325.1 Oribatida sp. Gr-Ori-00743 | reverse complement strand
AGCAGTCAATAATATATTTCGCGTTTGTAATCTAAAATCATTATTGCAATTAATTGAATTTTGGATGAGATAACCGAGCTAGACCAAACAAAAATAGATTTTGTTGCCACCAAAATGTGTTTTTTCCTACTAATGACTGAAAACATTGTAAGTCATAACAGATTGTAATTCAAATATTTTAATCAACAAAATATTTTCAACATTTTTATGCATTTCATCCTTCAATAGAAATAAACAATTATTTTAGAGGAATGTCTTAATTAAAAACTTAGTGAGCGGTAAATACTTTAAGTTTTTTCCGTTTAGTCTTTCCTTTCATAACAAATACAAAACTCATATGACTTTACATTAGACAAACATTAATCATAAACTTATATAACAATTGTTATGATTCATAGTTTTAATATTTAGTCAATAATTGTTATATAAGTGAAGAGTTGTGTTGAAAAACAATTACAATTGAAGTTTAAGCAAAAAACAACTTTCAAATGAAGCACTCAATCACTGATAATACGTATAAATGCAATGATTGGGCGAATAGTAAAAATTGATCGCAAACTACAGTGCAGAGCAGTGCAAACAGAATGTGATCCCTCCTCCAGAATCGCATTACGAATAGTAAACCCCCAGTCAAAGCGAATGAGAATAATTCTGTGCTAACAGTCGGCCCTCAAAATATCGTACTGTGATAGATCTGCATCACTGAAAGTATATAAACTCATTCTGTTCTCTGCGTTTCATTAAAGAATTGGTGTTTTGCCTCAACAGTGTTTGATCATACATTCAATTCTGCGCTGAGCTCTAATTTATTTGAATTAAAACTAATTTATTGACAAATTGTAAAATACTGTTAATTCAATACATTTGTGAATAACTCACCAAATCTATAAATTCATCTCTTTTTGCATTAAAACAGAATATAATTCTGTTATTCTTGAGTTTTGATTCAATTTTGTTGAGATTCTAATCGTTTGAATCTATTAAAAGATGTCTAAAGTGAGTCAAATCAGACAAAACTTTCACCAGGAATCGGAGGCTGGTGTTAATAAGCAGATCAATTTGGAACTGTACGCCTCCTATGTCTACCAACAAATGGTGAGCTATTCATTTGCAATTTTATATCCAATTCCTCTAATGTGGCACTTTTAAGGCCTACCATTTCGATCGGGACGATGTGGCTCTTCCAGGATTTCATAAGTATTTCAAACAAATGTCTGACGAGGAGAGGGAGCATGCACAAAAGTTGATGGACTTTCAGAATAAACGCGGCGGTCGTATTGTCTTACAAGATGTCGCAAAACCCTCTAAACAGGACTGGAATAATGGATTGGAAGCAATGGAGGCGGCCCTCGAATTGGAAAAAACTGTGAATCAGGCGCTCCTCGACTTGCATGCCCTGGCTACTCGACATGTAGATCCTCAGGTTAGAACACAACTCTTTTATTGCATATCAGCCAAAACAGTGAAAAACGAGCTAGATTGAAATTCTATATAACTGAAAGATGAGTTTAATTTATTATTTGAAATGCGATCCTTTTTTTGATTCTATATATCAATGAACAAAACTGATTCACTGTTTCTATAGTTCTGTGACTTCTTGGAGACCCACTACTTGACAGAACAGGTGGAGTCGATTAAACAGATCGCTGACCACATCACTAATTTGCGTCGCGTTGGACAGGGACTCGGCGAATATATGTTTGATAAGGAGAGCCTCAGCTCCTAAACACTGGACTTATTTGTTGAGATAATCAAACGGAACGACAATTATTTGATAAGAAGTATAAATCGAAACATAAATATTCCAAAAATTGTTTATCCGATAGTTATCTAAAATAGTTCTGATATTCACTCGAAAAGTGATCAAAAATGTTAGTCTTTATATATATTCTAACAAATGATTCTTCAATAAAATTGTTTCGAAAGCAATGACTTTTCAATAAATTTATTAATAAAGTGCTGAAAACAATTGTCTATAAAAATAAGTCAAATGAAACCCCGACTCCAGTAATACATAATTTAAAGGCACAAAAAATTATCAAAAATACTAATCAAAACAATGTCTATAAATATCACAAATGAGAACAATTTGAAAGAAATACCATATTTTGCGCAAAGAATTGCATCGAATAATTTCGGAATCAGTGGAAAGGGATCTAATAATTCCGAAAATTATTGCTAAAGACTTAATGCGCATAAATGGGGACGGAATTGATTTTAGTTAAAAAGTTCAGTTATACTGCATTGAGTTAAAGGCTTGTATTTGAGATGTTCTTCAATGAATTGACACAAACAACGAGATGTCCTGCAGTGGCGAGGAGTGGACGGTACAGGAGTAATGCCAACACCGGCAGAGTCCGCATGTAACGGAATATTCAGATCCATTTTGCGACGGATGAAATCTTTGACCCATCTTTGGGTATATCTCAACAAAAGCTTTTCGGCGTATTTCTGAGATTCAGATAAATATTTATTTAAACTGAAGATAACGAGAGTTGAAAAAACGATACCTCTTTTTGAGACAAAGATTTTGGTTGAGTTCCAGTGATTACTATATCCGATGCGTTTATATCCATTCGCGAGACATCCAATGAAATGGACGGCGAAACGCTATGATTGGGAGCTGTCGTCTGATTCTCATTCTCGAGCATATCTTTTAGGAATTTCTAATCAAAACAAATATTCAATGAAAAGTCAAACAAATATAGAATTTCAGAAGAATTGTCTTACAATACAATAGGAGACATCGAAATAGACGAAAACCAGATTTATTTTATGGCAAGAGATGTGTCCCCTATCGTCAACGCCCAGCAGAATGTTATACTTATATAACATTGCGTTTACTTGAGATATACACCGCTCTAACAGGTGGTAGAGCTATCGGATCCCAATTATAGACAAATAAATAAACCGAAAATAAGACAACGAATGAATTCCTTACTTTCAGTTTGCAATACATTGACGCAAATATTCCGAACGCATTGATTATTAACCAAAGAACTCCTCCAACGAAAAGAGGCAGACCTTTAACTCCGGAAAATAAGAGCGATAACAACACAACAAATCCCAATGCGATCCAAATTACGAGCAAACGTTTGTATAGAGTTATATAGAGATTGAATCGCAAATCATTGACCAATACTTGAATGGCGGATACATAGTCTTCAACCGTCAGCTAAACACAAGAATCAAAGAAAAGAGTCACAAATCTAATCAAAACTTACAATCGGTGTCTAAAAGGATATTAAACTAATTATTTTCGTTATAATTAGTAATGAGTTTGAGATCAAAAGATAGAAACTTATTATAGACTTAAAGGGTTTCGAGAAAACTACGACTCAATTCACAAATGAAAACAACTGTAAAAGGAACTGGATAATTAGAATAACACTTCCTCTCATTCACTTACTTTTGAATAAATAAAACATAATTTAATAAATTGTAATAATTGTCAAATAAGTCAATCAAAACCTTACCGCAAGAGATTGAGCCATCAGTTCTTCGGGAACTAATTCTGGTTTGAATGTTGCGGGTGTGAGCCATGAACAGTGGTCATTGACCGGCAGTACCGTTACGATTACGTCGCCGTTCGCTGATATTTAACCAAACATTAGATTTGGATAAAAATTGGGTCCAAAAATGTAAATATTTTACTCACAAAAGCCATTGTTTTGGGGACAAGAAGTGTGATTGCATTCCACGGTTTGGATGTCGTTATTGACTCCTTTGAGGGAAACGTTTTGTAATGTCTGAGAAGCGGTTCTATTACTCGATTCGCCGTTCATTTCGATGTTATTATTTGTGAGAAAACTTTTTTCAACGATTTTATTGCTTTCGATGTTTGACATTATGTTTGCACTAATCGTCGGATTGTGAGGTAAAATATTTGCCACTTTAGAGGCGGGCGAAGACGCGCTTCGTTTGATGTGATCACTGACTTGTATTGAGTCCGTCGGCTCTATTGTCGCACAACTACTTTCTTGGCCCGAATCGGATGGCATTTGAATTTCAGTGTCATTATTATCTCGTCGTTCATCGAAACTAATCCATGTTTTGCGAGCGGATCCCTCGTTTGTGTCGTCTTTTGGTCTTTCGTCTGAATTCATATTTTTATGTCTTTTCGATTGTCTTTCAATACTTTTGTTGTAATTTAAAACGTTATTAAAATTGAGATATTTTTCTAAAACTCAATACTTTTTAAATAAAATGAATAAAATTCAAAAATAAATATCAAATAACAGTAAATACTTTGAAATCATATCATTTAATACTAGACTTAATTGAAAATCAATTTGTTTTTATAATTATTGTCACAATTATTGACATCACTTTTCAATAGCTTTGGAGTTAACTTTCAAAATAAACTTGCAACATTTATAAGGATATCATAAATCAATGTATAAATAAATCACAATTAATGATCAAATCAATAAAACTAATGATTAAACTGAGAAACGGATAAAATAGTCTATAAAACAATTATTGTATGAAAAACATTCAAACCATAAATGAATGAATAATTGGCCAAAAATACAACGAAAATGCATTAAAATTATTTACATTTTGTTTGTTTACAAAACAGGTAAGTCTGGAGTCATTCACAAACTTTGTTACTTTTAATGTAATGTAATTCAAGAGTTGAAGAATATAAAGTTCTAACTCAAAAATAGCCTAAAAATGATCTTGTTCCTAAAATTTCTGTTTACTTTCTATTTATTATTGATTTTTCAATATTTAAGATACTTTTGTGCTAGCTAAACTGAAATAGAACCTAGAAGCTAAATTCATTATTTGACGTAAATTATGTGAGTGATTGAGGAAAATTAATTGACGAAAATCCATATGAAAATCACTGTTTCAATAAATGTTTAGATGACCATGCATGATGCATCATCAAATGCTTCATTAAATTTACCTGTTCAGTTTGGTACAACCTCCTAGATTTTGAGGGCCGAGTTATTTTTATTGCATAAAGTAATTTTAAATTGAGCAAGCGGGTACTAACAGATTACCGAGAATGTGGTCGGACGGCGTCTTAATTGTCTTCATTTCCATATTTACCGCTCTTTTAGGCGAAGGTTTGTTTAAAGCAATAGTTTTGAGGAATATTTTAAATTGTAATCAATGTTTTAGGTCTGACTTGGCTTATGGTCTATCGGACCGATAAATACAAGCGATTGAAGGCCGAAGTCGAGCGACAGTGCAAACGATGTGAGTCTCACTTCTTGTAAAACATTTCTTTAGTATTATTGCCATCAATCAAATCAAATAAACAGAAATCCTGTCATTTAATCTTAGAATACCCTAAAAGTTTCCGATATATAGTTTTCTCATATTTTTGCTAAACTTTGTGGTAATCAATAGACAATGATTATCAGTTCCAGAGACAGATCCATAGGTTTTGTGCTCTAAGAATCCGATTTCTGTGTTTGCCTTCAATTCTGACTTTATTTAATTGATTCTTAAAAGTGGAAAAAAGAAAGGAAACCATTGGAGAGACGAATGATAAACAGATGAAGAAGAAGTTGGAGCGCGAAGAAGAAAAACTCAAGAATCATAACCGAGACCTGTCTTTAGTCAAAATGAAGTCAATGTTTGCCATCGGATTCGCGTTCACTGCTTTGCTTTCGATGTTTAATAGTATGTAAGTATTGTTTTCGAAGTGAAGACTTGTTTTTGGATAAAATTAATATATTCTGTAAAACAGTTTTGATGGTCGAGTGGTCGCAAAACTGCCATTCGTTCCGATATCACTGGTTCAGGGCCTCTCACACCGAAATCTAAGCGGCGACGACTACACTGACTGTTCATTCATTTTTCTATACATATTGTGCACAATGTCTATACGACAGGTCTTATTTCTCTCTCATTTGATCCTATTTTATAACTTGTTTAAATTAACAGAATATCCAGAAGATATTGGGATTCAGTCCCTCCCGCGCCGCCAGCAAACAAGGAGGAAACATATTCGCTCCAATGGCTGCTCAGAGATAATCGAAGTCAGTTTAGTCGATAGGATTTAACTAATTTTTAATTGAATTGAATATATTATTAGAGAAAAGCAATAAAAGTTTGATATTTTCAGAAAACATTAGTGTCTCTCAAAGGCTTTCTCTCGTAGATCCTGTTCCACCCGAACCGACTCAAATCTATGGTTTGATAGGCTCCATCGAACATCAGTTCCTGCATTCCTCTGCCAACTGCGGGGGCCATTTGTATTCCCTGTCCGCTAAAGCCTGTGGCCCAATACATATTTCCATAATATGGGTCTCTACCCAAAATGGGGCTTTGGTCGAGAGTATTGTACTCATAGAAGCCGGCCCAAGCACCCTTTAGCTTTATATCCTTGAAGGCGGGCACTCTATGCGCCAATTGGCCCGAAATGCGGGAATCAAAGTAAGAATAGTCGACATCTAAATTGCTTACATCGGGCTCTTCCTCCTAATAGACAAACCATTTTTAAATGGATTTTCAAAATCTACTAAATCTATGAAATACTTCACTAGGATTTCGACCACAAATGAAATTTCCGCCCAAACCTTCTCTTCTACAATACACTGAAGTCGGGTCAATCAAAAGAGGAAAATCAATTCCGGGTCCGTCGGGACAATTAAAAACATAGAAATAGCGTTTTCTAAATTCAAATTGAAATCATTGTTATTAAAGGATTATAGATTGAAGACATACCGGGGCTCTACTGGAAGTGTAACTGAGCGGAACCCTCTTTTCTCTCCGTATTCGAGTTTCTGAGCGATAAACCCAGAATTAGCGCCGCAGCAGACTATTCCTAACGCGTACTCTATTTGTTTAACAGTTCCGTCCGGTTCTCTAACAATCACATGATGGACGGATTGGGAGTCTTCTCCCGTTTCGTCATATTCTTCGATATGAGAATGAGATTTAATATTGAAGTCTAGAATGTCTGCGTGCAGGTACTCCACTCCCAATGTCTCGGCTTTTGTTTTCAGAGCAATGAGTAAAGACCACGGATCAAACCAACCCTCGTTTTGAACACCGAAAGATCCGATAGCGATGTCATCAACATTGAGCCAGGGAAACTTTTGCTTGAGTTTGTCGGGAGTGTAGAGCTCAACATAAGCGCCTAACTCTGTCTGCAATCTATGATTTTCGATAAGCTGTTCAGCGCCGTCAGGTTTGGCCAGAACTAGGTATCCATGCGGATGAAAACAAAGGTCGGGCGGCTCCTGATCTAAAACACTCAAATGTTTTTTGAGGTTCCGAAAGAAGTCCATTCCATACATAGACATCAAAATATTTTCTTTGAGCGAAAATTGTTGTCGTATTCCTCCAATCGATAGAGTAGTCGACGCTCTCGTGTACTGAAATTAAGACATTATTTCAATCAATTCGAGTCCAGACATACAAATAACTAACTGTTGGGTCTCTTTCTATGACAGCACAGGTAAAACTATTCGGTGCTCTCTGTTTAAGAAAGTAGGCAATGCTTGAACCGATAAGACCGCCGCCGAAAATCAATATATCGACTTGATATGGGAGGGGCTGTTCTTCTGGTCGTCTATGTATTCGTCCCTCTTTTAAAAGACTTAAATCATCCTTGATTATTTTGACGGCTCGTCCTAAATTCATTTGTCTCATTCTTCGGGCGAAATATTGAGGATGTTTGTACTGCATCATCCTAGGAGTTACGTCCCTATCAGTTGTTGGGTCCCAAACCCCCTCATTGGGACCCAATTTATTTTCATCGACTTCTATCGGATCTCTTGTTTTTTCAACAATGGTTTTGTCATCACTTTTATTATCATTTGATTGAATTTCATTCTTATTATTCTCATTGTTTTCACTCTCTTTATATCGATTAGAAGACAAACAAATTCGGCGATAGTTTTGAAAATTATTGGTATTATACGAAACTTTTACTAATGTTTTGTTTAAATATCGGATCAGTTTTGACATTTTTATCGTATGATTATTTGTTGACAACTGTTGGATGAGATCATCGATCAGAAGACATGATATTTGAGTAACAAAATCAAAGATCAAACTAAGTTTGCGGTTAACAAAAATTTAAAGCATTTGTAAACATTGCACGAAACGATAGACACGTGAGAGGACGGGAGGAGAGTTTAGTCGACTTCAATCACATGAGAGAGAGAGAGTGAGAGCGCAGTCTTCAGATTAGCAGCACTTTGGTTACCAACAGTTTGGTTGGCCTTCAGATACAGTTTACTTAATATCCAGTCAATTGTGATAAACTGTTTATTCAAAATTGGTTTCGTTGGCGATAAACCATTTTATTTGAATTTTAATTAAATTTCATTTTTTACCCATAAATTCAAAACGAAATGACATCAAAGCTACCAGTGCTGGGCTATTGGAACATACGTGGAGTAAGTCCTTACACTTTTAATTTGTATGTCCTTACTCCTCTTGCATTTCTGGTGGTCTCATAAAAGTTATAAATTTAATTGAATTAAATGTTTTGAGAAAAATAAAAATATTTGTCGAACGGAAAAACCCATAAAATTTGAATTTCGATACATTTGTTTGTCTAATGAATTCAAGGATACGTTTGGCTTCGATTTCCAGTGAATTTGTGTGCGATGAGAGTCTTATCTCATATTTCCTTCATTGATAACAATTCATACAATTATTTCCCAATTATTTTAACAGAAAATGACTTCTTTTCAGTATTTTTCTCAAATTTCGAATTTAAGAGACGATACAAATGTCTCGTTTAAAAACCAGAACTCAGTCAAACAAGTCTTTCTGGAAGGCGCTCAGCCTCTCATCCAACTCTGCATTTCTAACTTCTTTACCAGAGTTTAATGTCACAAATCGGTGACATTTTTTAGAATAAAAGTCAAAATCGCGTCAAATAATAAATGGTTTTCTCTCTTATTTTCATAAAAAGAAAATTTAAATGAAAAATGATCTCAAATTTATTCATATTTAATATTAAAGACAGAAATGTGTAGAATTCAAGGATAGGGTTTACTTTTTCATTCGATGCACTGATAAATGTGAGGATATATTGCAAACGATAGCCTTGCATTTAAACAGGGTATTAGCAATAGAGTAGTTTTGTAAACCAAATGATAAAATAGTTGATAGGGTGATATGGTATGATCAAAATATACCAAGATCATAATAATCTAACCATATTTATCATAAAGTTAAACCATTTCTACAATTGTTGCTTGATAGTTTTATTTGCACCTGGAACATACTAAACAACTATATTTAATTCAAAGTTAACTATGTAATATTTTGGAGTAAACCAGGGTTGTTTTTGTTTATTCTGGGACACAGAAAATATTATTTCAATAATTGTAAAGCCTAGGACATATAATAAAGCCGCAATTATTGTTTATACAACATTGCCTATCAAAGTCACCAAGGTATTTATGATACTGAGCATACTTATACAATACTCTTGGAACTTTGATGTTTTCGTAAACTTTATTTAATTAGATTTGTTTAGCATTTGACGACTCCTTTCCATTTCTAATCTCTTGGAAAGACATAAATATTTATTAAGCGAAAACATTTTTGTTTTATTATTTTTGTCGAACAAATTCTTTGAATTTTAAACTAAGAATTGACTAAAACTAAGCCAAAAGAAAATAACTGACTGTAGACTGAGTGAGAAATGTCGATAATCTAAACTCTTCTTTGACATTCAGTTGGGACAACCAATCCGTTTGCTGTTAGCCTATACTGAAAGTGAATATATCGATAAACGGTATAATTATGGCCAAAAACACGAGAAACCAAATGAATGGACCGAAGAGAAGCATAAATTGGGTCTCGACTTTCCAAATGTGAGTTCTTAGACAAAGCAATCAAAATAATTGTATTAATAGTGATTTGAATTGAGTTCAGTTACCCTATTATATGGACAAAGAGGTGAAACTGACCCAAAGTATGGCAATTATCAGATATTTGTCGAAAAAGCATCACTTGGACGGACACAACGAAATGGAAAGAACCCGAATAGATATGATTGAGAGTCAACTCAAGGACTATAGACGGGAGTATTTGAACGCAACATTCGACCCCCACTTTGAAGTGGCTCGCGTTGAATATTTGAAGAAATTGCCCTTGGTTCTCAAAGAGTTGAGTGGATTCCTGGGCAATCACGCTTTCTTCGCAGGCACCAGCATCAGTTATGTGGACTTCATAGCCTATGAGTTCATTGACCTCCACTACTATTTGGAGCCCGAAATGTTTGCTAATTATGAGAATCTTAAACAGTTCTTACTTCGAATCGAAGAATTACCACAAATCCATAAATACCAATACTCTGACAATTATATCCGTTGGCCCTCAGGTTTGGTCGTCCGATGGTATAAAAGCAAATATTATTCGACATTCAATAAGTATATCAAACGTCAGTAAAAAAAAGTAAATGAGAGCTTATGTGGTGTTCCGAAGCCTCTCCTTATCTTCCAAATTGATTCCAAATATTTGTTAACCAATGACTTAATGACCAAAGTTTGCAATACTTTTGATAAATTGTAAATAAATAATAATTTAATCAAATATTGCGGTCAAGTCTTAACTATTCTTATATTTTTTGAAAATTAAAATTCTTTACACTCAGCCTAAGAATGAAACTCAAATTACTTGGTATAAGTTGCTCTAGCAAGAATATGCATGTTTGAGCATGCAACATCTAATCATTTAATTAAATCAGATCTAATACCAACTTCTCTTCAAAATTGGGATAAAAAGTGAAATTTGAAACTTTTTAAGTGAAAAACAAATAAAAGTTGAGTTAAATTAGGATTTGATTTAAACATTGAGAGAATCGGAAGAGTGAGGACTCGATTGGACGAGAGATGTCAGTGCAGTGAATGGGAGACCAGTCGAGTGAAGTGCAATAGCCTTCTGTGTGGTGTCGAAGAGTGTGAAGCACCGAAAGAAAGGGACGCAAAGGGAAGGCCTATCCGAGTGGCAGTCAGTGCACACACACATAAAAAGGCGTTCATTGTGTTCGCCATTTTCGCATTCAATAGATTTGTGCA
>JAQIYB010000531.1:0-11016 GCA_034699325.1 Oribatida sp. Gr-Ori-00743 | reverse complement strand
TGGCACAGGCAAGCGTTTGGGGACAGTCCAAAGACAAACCTAATTTCGCAAGTGTTGCCGCTTCTGGTCTGATATCAATGGCCTCATCCAATGCGGTCCACTCTCAGAGTTTGTCGACAACATTAGGACTATCGGTATCACAGAATTCAACAAAAGAGTTATCGATCGACGCCAGCAAAGCACCGGGTTATAGGGGAAACCTTCACATATCGCCCAGTAATGCCTCCGTTGCTTCGACACCTCCTTCGTCTGGCTCTTCAAATTTGGGGCCAATTGGTAGTGGTCACGCACGTAGTGCTCCCTGCACTCCGCCCCTTAATTCATCTCAGGGACCGGTTACTCCTTCAAATTCGACTCGAATGTCGACTCCTCCCTTGTCCTCTACACCAACACCTCCTCCCTCACAGCACTCACTCTTAATGCAGAGCCGTTCACTGACTGACCCCCAAAATTCAATATTTACTCTAACAAATGATAACAACCCTTCAATGAGCGGCAGCCACTCTCCGGGCCATAGCCTGAGCTCTGTTCCGTTCGTAAGTTCGTCACCAGTGGTGACATCATATCATCAAATGGTTCAGACAAATGTCAATAACAGCTCAACTCTCGCGTCTCCCGTCGTTTCGAATCAAATGAAATCTCAAACGTATGGCATGTCTTCGACTCCACTAAATGTCCCGCAAAGACACTCATATGTGACAAATTCAACGTTCAGTCAAAACAGTCCTCTCCCTTCAGTTGGTTCTATACCTCAGATGCAAAGCATTTCCGATCAAAACCAGTCAGTCTTTGGCGCCAACAATAGCAATGCAGTTCAGAGTAACCTCAACCCAAATGCACCCGATTTTTCAGCCCGTGTTTCTGTCATTCAATCCTCTCATCAGATGAATGGCCCGACAGTTGGCCCTCAAAATAGAATGGCAGCCAATTCTGCTAACGTTTCGCCCAACCAAACAATTGTTCTTCAGGATCAGATGAGAGCTGCAATTCTGGCCGCTTCTGCCAATCTTCAGTTACAAACCTTACAGAAACAACAGGCCGCCCGAATGCAAATGGTGGCCAATTCGACGCTCCACCACAACCATTTGGCGGCTAATGATTTCGGAAGTAATACTCCGCCGCCATCTCCAGAAACTCTGCGATTACTTCACACTGCCATTAATAGTATACCGAACACCAATTCGGGGCACAGCCTCCAACACTATGGAATGATGCAGTCCTCCAACTATATGTCTCAACCAATGGCTCAGCAGAGGATATCACAGCCAACACTTAATCATATGAATGTCCGCAAAGAAATGGAATCGAATGCTGATTATGAAGAGCGTAAACAACTTCCCCGTCCTATAGGCACGGAAAGGGCACAACGAAAGAACCCGACGCCTCTTTATTTGCATAATAATATGAACGCCTTGTCTAATATGAATCCCACAAACGAAACACCAGTTGGGATGTGGCCCTTTGGTTGTGGCGATGTTGTCACCAACGATATGCAGGAATGGATGCAAATGCCGCCCCAAATGACAAATCCGAACATTCATTCTTCGAATGTGTCGATCGATAACCCGATGTCTAACATAAACCAAAACCGATTCAATTCAAGCGAAGACTTCGATTCGACGTATTCGGTGCGAAAATACACAGTTTTTCCGTTAGATTTATTCATTTTTCTCTTTAGATGGATGTGAGTTCCCATGTGGCCAATCCTCTCAACTATCCAATTCCAAACCTTCCTATGATGGGTCTGAATGGTGTTCCACCACATCTCTCGTCAACACTTTATCAGTCGGTTTCGGCAAATCCTGGTCTGAGTGCAACACAAGAGGCGGATTACTGGAGCGCCAAAATGGGTCAGTTGTCAACAGCCAACACCAGTTTGGGAAACGGTTTGGCTGGCAATCAATCGACGAATGCAGAGCACAAAATTGTAAGCAAATGTGTGAACCCGTTATCAGTTGGACTGAACTCTATTTAATTGATTAGAATTGGAATCAATGGAATCCTCAGTCGTGACAAACGAACACCAAATTGGAATCGGATTTATGTCATATAATTATAAGATAATCAATTCATAACCAACGGATCAATTGGTGGTCCGTTCGGCGCGTGATTTTAGATTGAATGCAAACTTATATTTACTGTTAATTATTATAAATATTATAAACGCCAACAAAATATTAAATGGTATGAAATGATTAGAACCGTTGAATACTTCGATTAATTGAAACCAAATTTTCTATATATTAGACAAATATAAGAAATGAAAGTTTCATTAAATATGAGTTTTATGTTAGCCTTTGAAACAAAGCCCACAATTAATTGAAAACAATAATTCTTTAAACGATTGTATAATTCATTAATTAATTTCTCTAAACGATTGTCTCATTCATCGTATTTTATTTCAAATTATTTTCAGTTATAAATTCGATTCAAATTTATATATTATTTTTGTTTTTAATTTAGAAATCCATTGATTTCGGGGAAACTGGTTCTCAGAGTCTCAGAGCCCAGAGTTTTCTTTTTGCTTTTCACTTGGCTCTGATTCTTCCTCTTCTTTTTGTGAGTTCGGATCTTCATATCCGTCGATATAATTCCAGAATTTTAGGGCAAACTCTTCCTTTGAGGGCTCACTAAGAATGAGGACTCGAGTTATGAACGGCGCTAAGAATTAGATGTTTTGTTACCGAAAACTAATAATACAATCATTTTCTACAAACCTATAGCTGTCGTCGGTTTGTGTTTTTCAATCGTTGATAACAAAAATCTGAGATTTTGTTCGATTTCTTCGTTTTTCATATCAATTCGACCGAACGGAACCCGAACCCAACCGTAGTCGAGTTCGAACTCATCCTTCACACATTTATAGTCAATTCCATTAACGAATTGATTGACCAGTTTTTTCATATCGAATCCCAAATTTCCCTTTAATTTGGAGGGAAAGGCATTTCCGAGAATTCCTTTAATCTGAGCCAATTCAATAAGGAGGTCCCCGTGGCAAACAAGGTCATCAAAATTACTCATATTCAAGTCTCCCTTTTGGAGCATTTTTATTATTTCTGCGCCGCCCACCACATCGGCACCGCTTTCTTTTGCGTCATATTTATCCTCATCTTTCTTACAAATGGCAATAATTCTTCGGTTGGCTTTGAATTCATATTTATTGGGATATGAGATAATGCCTTTGAAAGCGTCACAAAATTTGGTCTTCTTTTTAGTCCTTAAATCCAACTCTACTTTGGATTCGACGAAAGCGTTGCCTTCATTGAGGACAGTCTTGTCGTGTGTTTCTCTCTGCATATCAATTGCTTCGACCAAAGAATAAGTCATTTGTTTGTATAACTCAGTTATGAAGACGTCGTCACAAATTGTGTCCAAATCTTTGAGATGTTTGTCTGAGAACCTGCGCGGACCCACATTCAGAGCGCTGTCCAAAAAGTAATGAATCAAAAAAATATTTATAAACCTTTAGTTATCTCACGATTTATTGATTTTAAATCGTTCGGGTGTCCACACTTTCGGCGGCGCATTTTTGGCCTCTTCTCTCCTAATTCTGGCCAAACGTTGCTTCTCACGACTGGCGGCGATTCGTTTGCCTCTTCGGGCAGCCATTTGTCGTTTCTGAATATATTAATAATATTCCAATCAATTCAAAGACATTAGAAAACAATAAAATTGTAACCGAAATGCAAATGAGTCCAATCGATGGCCAATCCTTTCCAACGGTTAAAGGAAATAAAATATTCTGTGGACACAATTTAAGACAATTTGACACTAAATTCAAAAACAAATAAATGAAATAAGTATTTGTAAAAAGAGTTTAAAATGAATTCAATTACTCAAAAAATTTTCGTTTGATTTGATTGTTCGCAAGAAATTCATTTGAAAGAGAAGTGAATTAAACTTTAATCACAATTTAAAATAAAACCAAAACAAAGTTTTAATGTTTTTAAATGTCTATAAAACACAAAACACATGACTTTCAACAAATTCGTTGTTTTTGTCGTACTTTTTGTTAAATCATATTTTGGACACAAAAGCGATGTTTGAAAGCAAACAATTGAGAGCCACTCAAAAAGTCAATACTATTTAAACGTCACTATTTTTTATCCCTCTTTAGTGAATGAAACTAAAAATGAATTGCTATGAGTTGTGATACGATCGCCAACTCTTGTCATTTGAGTTCATACTTTTTGGTCAAAATATCAATGATTTTCAAGAAAACAAAACTGATTTTTAATTGTCTCAAATGCGCCCAAAATTTGTCTTAATTGCGATTAATTGTTATTAAATTTAGTTAAGAAGTGATCAAAAATTTATAAGCCTTTAGTTATCTTCTTTTGAGTTGTCTTTAATTTAATTGTTTGAGAATTGGTGTGATTTGACAGTAAATGCAGGTTTGCTTTGATTCGCATTTCTTATTCAAATTATTAAAACATTTGATTTGAATTTGACTTAAAATTATTATCCATTTAATTATGAAAACAGATAACTAAATGTCACGACCCGGACATCGAGACCGCGAGCGGGACAAATATGAGCCGCCAAATCCCCGTCGGACGCATTCAATTATGTCCCCCGAAGACGTCCAAAACGGCAAAAAGTCTTATTGGCCTGAATTGGAGATCACGGGTTTGTTTAAGAAATGTTTGATTTCGAGTCTTCTCTTATCTCAAAGTATTTTGATTTTAGGTTCGATCCGAAACCTGAGCCCACAGTTGTGGTCAATGACTCACTTAACTTCTCTCTATCTCAACGACAATAGTCTTTGTCGTATTCCCGCAGACATCGCTCGTCTGACATCACTCATGCATTTAGACCTTTCCTGCAACAAACTGCGAAGTCTTCCCGCAGAACTCGGAGACCTAATTATGTTGAGGGAACTCCTTCTTAATAACAATTACTTGCGATGTTTGCCCTACGAATTGGGGAAACTCTTTCAAATTCAGACATTAGGTCTCAAACAGCCATTCCTTTCAAAATCATTTAATAATTGTATTGATCTTTGTTTAAAGGACTTAAAGGCAATCCCTTGACTCAGGAACTGCTCGTTATTTATAACGAACCGAACGGAACTCAGAAGTTGTTATCTTATTTGTTGGATAATCTCGTGGGTCAGTCATCTCTTTCTAATTTGATTTATTTCTTACAATCGCTTGCATTACAAGAACTATATATATCTTTGCCATCAAATAAGACATTAATTAGACATTAAATTTGAGTCAATTCATATGAGACTCACTATTCGTCTAACTTTTAATGGATGTGGTCTTCACTTAAACTAATTTCTTCGTTAATTAGTTATTTAAAAATTGAAGAGTTTTTAACTTATTATCGATTGACTTCTTTCAGAGAAGTGTAAGTTTAAAAGATGAGCTAAAGATTAAGCCCAGAATATTAATAGTTGTGCTCAACTCATATCAGAGACTCAAATCTAAACAAATTGATTGCAATAATACTCTTTTCACTCATTTGAATGAATCCAATAATTAATTGATCACTAATTTGAAAATCAATTGACGTTAATATTTGTTTTAAAGCTTCGCTTAAAAATGGTTTTCAATTTTTTTAATGAACTCCAAAACTCTTTTGAAAATCTTTATAAAACGGGTTTTCATTTAAATAATTTTCCGACAATTTTTGTTTATTACACGAATCGGACGATTGATTTATATTTCTTTTACTCGTTTTTCTTTGAATATATTCTTTAAATCTAAAATAATTTTGTGAATAATTTTTCAAATTTGGCCGAAAATATAAGGAAATATGAAAACTCTTATTTTGGTTTTCACTCAAATTATTATTAGGTTTCGAAAATATCTCTGAAGTCAAAAGACTAGAAATCATTTGATAATAGAATTTGAAATTATATTTTCAAACAGAACCTGAACTTTCAATTTCATACTTTGAGTGAATTTAAATATCTCTTGAAATGTATTTATTTGAAAAGCAATTTGAAAAACGCAACGCTTTCTGATAGAGAGAACTGTTATGATGTATGAACTGAACTGACATCCATTCAATTGAATCGAATAATTATGGTGTGGTTTAGCGTAAAATGAGTGTTATTTTCTTTTATACCATTTTAATAGTTATAATCAAATTGTGAGACGTTTTGATGCGTTTCTGTCGAATCAAAGCAATATTTTGTGGATTTGTCTCAAACAAAATGTTTGACTTCCTTATGAGCTCTGAATGTAAATAAAATCTTCACATAATTTCGGCCAAAACTAGAGGTCAGAGCCACTAATCTCTGCCTCAGAGGCTTTCAATCAGAGCTAACCTATTATTCATAGAAAACGCAATAAAATAATCGAAATTTCAATAATCCTTATGAAGACATTAAATGTGACCAAACATTCATATAAGCGCTGCCTCTTAATAATGCCGACCACGAAAATGTGCTCAACCTTTGTTTGACTCAAAGAAGCCGTCCCTCGAATGAAATGCAATTATTAATAGATATTTTAGATTTAAACTGAAAGTCAATTTACGGTTCAATTCGTTTGCAAATAGGACTCACTTTTGACACTTAAGTGAAAGTAAATTATTATTTTTTGTTTCAAATTATTTGTCGCTTTAAATGTTTCCGAAGTATACAATAATTTTGATTTATTTGCAATTTTGCTTTTGATTAGCATTTGAGGGCAACACTATGGATGCTCCTTGGCAATTAGTGGCAAAACAGCCTTTTCTTTGAGTTTTCTTTGAAAATCTAAGGATGATTTTAGTGTGATTTTAGTCCATACCATACCATCCCATATTCACATCTCCGGCTCAACCTATGCATCACTTTTAATATATTGGGAAATGGAGCTAGATCAATTGTAGATATAGTGATTAATTCACTTTCGCAGAAATGGATCGTTTAATGCATAAAATATAGGCTTTCGGTTGAGTCGGATGTGTTTGGGAAACGATATAACATATAACTGGTTAACATTGGGAACTGTGCTCCACATCTAATGAGACATACATTTAGGAAATACTTTGATTTCCTTAGTTTTGATATTTTGTCCAAACGATGGTATTGTGTTTAGTTTAGGTCATGAACTGCTCTGCGCTTAATCTTATCTGTGCTTTGAATGCCTATTCATTTGATAATCATTTGGAAAGTGTGTTACGTTTATTACACGACTTACATGTGTTGGGCCAACACTGTTAGGCACATATGACATAATAGGTGACTCCTGACGTGCCTAACCTGTTGCTCTTCTGGGTTGGCTCACTATAATGATTAGAGTTGGTGGAGTCACCACTAGAAGCACAACAAGGAAGTTATCCACAGCTTTAATGCATCTTTTTATCAAAGGTTCACTCCATAGAAGGTTTAGTGTTTAGTGTGGGCTTCCAAGCCTCAGATCTACTCATATTCGCGGGTCGTTGCATATGTTACCCGTTCTGCCAGTTAACAGTGCCAGTGCCAGCGAGAGATAGCATTTGGGACACTCATCACTGTATGATACTTCTCACTACACCCTTATCGCTCTATCCTGTGCTCCGATGAAAATCTCTGCTATAATTTCTCTCATCCTCTCTATAGTCACACCAATTGTTCGTTCAGTTTATCGTTTGATTCAAAGTTTTATATTTTGTTATTTCTTATAATTATTTTAATTTGTGATAAAAATAGTTGTCATTTGAAAGTTTGAGCATGGTTCTTTGTGATATATTATTTTCAAACTTCGTGCTCTTTTAACTTAAGTCATGAATAAACAAAATTTATCAAATCAGACGACCAGACCCTCTAAACAGAGCGCTATGTCTTCAGAAGATAATCAAATTTGCAAAAAGAGTTCGGATTTTTCCGAATCTGATGAAAATTGTATTGAAATTTTTGATATATTACCACTTTGGAAATTAGCCCTTCACGCAGAGGGAGCGCCTCTAATATTGCCGACTGTCAGCCCTAAATTGAATTCTTTTAATAATAAGTATTTGTGCGAAAAATTTAATACAAAAGAAGTTTTTAAATCTAATAATTTTGAAGCGAATGCCACCAAAAGAAGTTCTGAATGTCTTTTCAAAGGAAATGATCTCTTCCTTAGTCATAGAATCAATCGGCGATCAAATGCGGCGCAGAATAAAAATTATCTCAATTTCCACAAACAGACAATAATTTCTCTTAAGAGCGATGAATACAATTGCAATTCAGACGGTATATCCATCTGTAGCTCTGAGTCTTCGTCAGTAAGTGTTGAAGAATCACCCAAAAAGAATAATTTGTCCCTTGAACAAACTTCTTATTTAAAGCCAATACTTAAGAATTGTTGCAGTGATAGTCTTAGCATTACATCTGAAGATTCTTCCGGTGCTTCAGACCATTGTTTGCCGCGAGTAATAAAACCGCGAAAACGACGCAAAAAGAATAAATATTCGGATCAATTGATGACTATATCCAGTGATTTGTGTATTAAAAGTCGAACCAATTATTGCTATAAAGACTCTTTTGCTCTCCAATTGGATTCATCTTTTGGTAGGAATGGTTGGCATTCACTCACAAAGAACGAGAAGTTTGGCAACAGTTCCAGAAAACTTGAAAACAGTAATATTTGATTATATTATCCTATAATTGACAAACAATAAGCCAATCAATTATTTAATTGACTTAACATTTATTACATTAGTTTTGCTTTCGAATATTTCACGACATGGGTTCCCATTGTCTTCAAACTATAAATAGAGTTTACCTAGAATATTCTTAAAGGGTATAGACTATTGACTCTATAGAGGTTTACGAGTTAGCGGTCAATTTCCATCCATTTTTTAAGATGTCAGTCAAAAAAAGGCGTCAATCGTTTCAAAATCGCTTTTATTGTTTCTATTAATCAAATTTTGTCGCATAAAAAGTTGAGTTTAATTTGTTTAACAGAATTTTTCAAAGATTTTATGAGTAATATAAAAATGGCGGTACAGTTGTGTCGAATTTTAGGCGGATCTCATTTAACAAATATTAACTTGATAAGTTTCAATCCTCTTTTGGACACTTTTTTCATTACTTAATGTCATTCTTTGCTATAAGTCTGAAAACATTACAAATGACTTATTAATGATTAAATCGCTAACACTTTGGTTTGAAATTCTTTTAATTTTGGATTTTTAGTCTTTTTTGTTGAAGTGTTGCTTCAGTTGAGACCATCAAAGGTTAACTTAGTTTTACTCGAAAACCTTTCCGATAACTTATCATTTATAGCAGTTATATATATATTTCATTACTCATTGTTTGAAGTCTTGCATAATTGAAAATGTGATGAACCGATTTCAACAGTAAGCTATAGTTAAGGGTCGGCTCAGTTTTAATGGGCTCACACTGATTGCGAATTGCATGTCATGAAAAACTGATTAACGCAAACAAACCTGAACTTCAAAACGTATTTACGGCAAAATATTAATTTATTATATGTTTGTGATTAACGAAGTGTATCCCTTTCCCATCATAAGTTCTGCTAAAATGTCATTTTTCTAAGTCTGGCCATTAGACTGAACTTGGAACATCTAAAAAACGAGCTAATTTGCCGAAATATTAATGCAAAGGGTCTTAATCTCTATTCATTGAATTATCCACCGATTCGTTGATTTTCCCAAATTAACTGAATATCTATTTAAGGCCTGCGTTCGACAAAAGGCTCAGAATCTCATAAACAGTTAATTTTGCCGTTTATTGCATTTAGTTTTGTAATTAACTAAACATCGCTTCTTTCAAATGATTTTTATTAACTTTTGAATCCAATTAGTGTTGAGCTGTCATTAAATGCTTTGAGACAATGATTTATTATATAACATAACATTAGTTCTCAGTCTTTATTCCTATTATTATTATTTTTCTTTTCGAACATTTAATGGTTTTCTCAGTTCAAAAGTCTCTAAATTTCATGAAATAAAAACGGTTTAATTCAAAGGGTAGTGATTTTGAGTCCAACAATAGATATCTTCTCAAAAAATTAATTGATTTGTGTCTTCAATTGACGCATACAATGGTATTATTAAAAGCTTTGATTCAAACATTTCTAACGATTCTAAAGCTGTTCATAAAAAGTCTGAATAAATGTTATAATTATTATGATTACAGTTCTAATGTCTCGAATACATGTCTTCCATCAAAAATGATTTTGTGGTTAACTTCAAGTTTGAGCGACAATTAAGTTTGAATTCAACACTCGTTTTGTTTTTAATTATGCGGTTCTGATCTGAATCTCTGATCCAATGTATAACAAAAACAGATTGCAATCATATTTTCCAATTTTAAATCAAAATATTTCTAGCATTTGATCGTTCAAACTATCAATTAATCTTTAAAATGACCTTTCTAATTTAGTTTTCTCATAATTTTGTCATTTGTCTTCTAATTTAAATGGATACGTTTAGTCTTCTACAGGGTCTACAGGGTCGGCCATATATGCGAGCCCTAAAGTTTTCAGCCGCGAACTTAGGGGTGATTTTTGATAGTTATCTAATACATATCTAATATGTTGGTCCCTTTTGGCACAACTTGTCAAAATAGTTATATACATGTAGTTTGGGTCAAATCAAACTAATCTCGAGCCGATGGGCTCCAAAATGATTTTCAGAAACATTGGTCCGCTTAGAGATAGAGAAGTGATAATATGATAAGTCTTTGGACAAATAAAGATTTAAGCTAGATTACATTCCTTAGAAACATTTTAGTGAAATATTGAGTCATTAAAATGGATCAAAATATGGAATGACTTTACCTCTAAAATAATTAGAAGATTTGGGCAAAACTAAAATTCTCATCCTTTGAGTTAAGGTTTTAAACGACTGTTTGTTTAAAAGTACTTATTTTTCCGGAACTAATGAAAAGACCCTTTTGTGAAATGAAGAGACATTTCGCGAATTCATTGATTTGGTTAATGTCTGCCATTTATTTGCATCGATTGAATTCGCGATAATTTGGTTTCAATTTAATGGATTCATACGATAAGTGTTTTTTGTTTTGTTTAAATTTATTTTTCAATTTAAAGTCATTGAATTCAATGGTTTTTAGTTAACTTTAATCGA
>JAQIYB010000530.1:0-11022 GCA_034699325.1 Oribatida sp. Gr-Ori-00743 | reverse complement strand
TTAGGTGTCATATGGAGGGCAAAAACCTTGTTTACATAAGAATGAATTGTCGGCTTCCGTTATTGTTGTATTATATGTTGAATTTTTAAAATCTCATGAATAGATCATCATGGTATATTTTGAAAATGAACTCAATTCAAACGGAACAATAAATTAATTTTCATTGAATACACAATTCATAATATGACACGAATTTTGAGTTCAAAATGCTTTCAATTTTGAAGCTTTTAGAAGCTTTTAAAACAGAATCCTTGAATTAGCAAGTAAACTTTATAGAAAAATCAAATCTGACATTTAGTTTTAGTTAACATTTTAATGATTTATGTATTTCTGTAAAACTCAGACAAAATTATTTCCTAACGTTTTAAAAATCGATTCGCTTTTAATTATAATCATTTGATTGCATTCAATACATGTTTCGGGGATTAGGACTAAATTTTTGCGATTACTTTCCCTTCAATTTGAATATTTTCTTTTATATAAAGTATCGATCATTGAAACCAAAACAAATTGCTTTTTAATTACGCAAAATATTCAAAATTATAATTGAATTTCGTTTCGAAATATGAATTTCTGTTATTATAATCATTTATTGATGTATTGTTCGCATTCAGAATCAAATTATATGCAAATCATATTATATTTCTATATATCCATCGTTTGTTTTATCTATAACTCATGTTTTATTCTAAATGTCCTAGATTCTTGTTTTTCTATTCATTTAGTCAATATTGGAGGCTATCTATCGATGGAAAAATTATTTTTATCGAAAACCGTTTTAATGAAAAAGATATTATGTTTTTGTCTTTTTATTAGTCTTTTTGTTAATAATCTTTGATATATCGACAGGTCTTACGTCCAAACGGTTTGTTACTATTCCGCGATTACGGTCTTTACGATCACGCGATGCTTCGCTTTAGTTCTGGTCATAAGCTGTCCGACAATTTCTACGTCCGACAGGATGGCACCCGAGCCTTCTATTTCTCCTCAGGTGAGGCCTACACTTCATTTGCATCTGTTTTATGTAAATCTAATAAAAACTTAATTTATTTGATTTAACTCTTTGGCACAGAATATATGGAATCGTTGGTCACGTCCTGTGGTTTCGAAGTAATTAAAAACGATTACATAAAACGACAGACCGTTAATCGTAAAGAAGGCATTTCTGTTGAGCGCATATTTATTCAGGGAAAGTATGTAAAGACTTGTATTGAGACAAACGACAAAAATACATAAAAAATTCAATTAAATTCAATCATTAATTCGACTCATTATTCAGTCAATCATTGATTCCAAACATTTGCACCGATTTTATTGTATTTTCTTTTAATTCAATTTTTGCAATAAAAATATTTTTGATGATAATTAGGCGCAATAAATAATTGACCATGAGCACCTAGAAATGGCACGCTTTATAATTATATTAATGCAAGGGATCGCCATGAAAGCAGAGGACTAAAATAGCGTGCAAAAGCTCGTCTTGGCCATCCCTATTATAATCGCATTGAACTGTTAAAAGCAAGGGTTTCCTTCACATCACTTGAATATTGAATTTATTGGTCGTCACTATAATTATCAATAAGCAAATGGATGATTTATGAACTTGGTCATCATTAATTTTGTATTCCATCGATTCTCTATAATAATTGAATTATAGGTTTGTGATAAAGAAGTGCAGAAGACTATCGATTTTCCATTAAATTGTTTGTTAGAAAGTTATTAGATTTGATGGCATTTCTACTAAATGTCAATCAAAAGGACAAAAAGAGCTGACATTTATTTTATGAGTTAATCCAATGTATGGTTATTTGCATAACTTTTATGCCAATAATATCCCAAATGTCACAAATTGTTTGGTATTAATACAATCTTCTGCTTTCGATTTACAAAATCTGAATTATTTATTAGTATTTCATGAATAGCAAAGTTTTTTCCGTCAATTTATTCATCGCTTAAATGAATTCTATTATTCGACATATTTATAGCCATTATTTTAGTCTCCAATCTATTTGTTAATATTTTTGATGAATATATTTCGTGCAAAACTCTTCTGTCTGTCAATAATTTACTAAAAAACAAAATTCAAATGAAATTCCTATTCTTTTGTCTCTTCTCTTGTATTCGGGTTTTAATAAAAAGTAAATGTTTTTAAATAAAATGACAAACAATTTATTTGCAAAGTGTAGACAAAACACAACACAACCTATTTTTGCGTTAATAGCCACACAATAATACCTTAACTCAATTTGTAGACTATTTTTTATAATTTTTGCGCTCACATAATGATCACAAACTCCAAAGCATTTGTCTCTAATGCAAACACTATATTAGTCTTTGACTGTTCTCCGCTAATGCGCAAAGGCTGCCAACTTAGGCATCACTGAGGGGCCCCTCCATTTCAATTTCAAATGTGGTTTTGATTACAGTGAAAGGGAGTCTTCTAGAATTTTGCAAAATGGCAAGCTCAATTTTGAGGATATTTCGTTGTTTTATGCTAAAATGACCCACATTCAATATCTTAATTAAGATCAGGGGCCAAATTACCACACAAATTACCAGGCATATCTCCAAATTACCAAATTAAAACATATTGGATGCACAATAAGAGCTATGAGCTAGATAAAAAATGATTCTCAATTGAAAATTATCAAAAATATTGTAATAATTTGTAATTTAATTATTCAGAAAAATTAAATGCAAGGGTTTAATGGTGTTGACCAACTTTCCAAAATAGGGTTTTTGATCAAGTATGGTTAAGTTTTAATATTGGAAAAGTGACGCAATTGGGATCTAACAATTACCAAGTCTAGGGGGACATCAAAAACATGGTTTCTAATAGCATCAGTGACTCATCTCTTAGCGCTTTCTTTTATAAATTAAATATTAGTTGAGTTCAATGCACTAATTTTGGTGCAATTTTTCATTTCTGTCATCAAATGTGTGTCCGTTTGGACTAATATTTTAAGTGCTATTCTTTAACAGAAAAGCCAATTGTTGTCTGAAAACGAGTGAAAGCCTAATGTTTTTTGTCACACTTTTCTTTTGATGAAAGCAAATGAATGTTTTCATTACTCTATTAGTGTCACAGCGTTTGAGTCTAAACTTCTCTTCCATTTCATTATTTTGTTTCTATCTTTCCATAAGTATTCGCTTTTTTTCTTAATAACGCGAAGAAGAGTTGGCTTCAAATGAAAAGAGAGTAAGTGTTGTCTGTCTTTATGCCAATCCAAGCAATAATAGTAATAATGGTAATAATTAGAAAGAATAGTCGTCTTTGCAAACACTATAAGTTTGGTCATTCTTTACAATGCATTTATTTATTGTGTCCTTCATTTGTAAGTTTTCCTATTCATTGAATTGCATGAAAGGAATGAGAAAAGAGAGTTATCATAAAATACTATCTAATGATATCCCATTTGCCGTTTCCTTATGATAACAGTCATCACTTCAGCGAATTAATTGACCGAAATATTAAACGCATTTATTTGTTAGCAAAACACTAAGTATTCCCTTCTATTCCAACACCAAATCAGAGGTATATTTAAGAGGTTTAGTTGCAAACAATAGTTGTTTTCCAATGAATGTCTGTCTAATGGTTCTTATAATGACTTCTAAACAAAAAGTCAATTATATTATTATTGATGTAATTCTTCAATAAATCGAATTTAATTTCATTGCTTTTAAAGTTTTCTTATATTAAGTATTATTCTATTGAGGAATACCTTCTCATTCTTTCGGTGTCTTTTCTAAACACGCCTTCAATTAAACAAATTTATATCCAGGTATTAGAAAATAATTATTGCATTTAATTTAATTTATTGTATATTTTATGGAAACCTTTTTACTGTAATATCAGAATAGATATTCAGAAGAGGATAAAATCGATTGATAGCCCACTTTCTGGCATAAACAGAGCAAGAGCTCCTATTTTATGTGCATTCTGTTCGACAACTCTCTCTCTCTCTCTCTCTCTCTCTCTCTCTCTCTCCCCTCCCTCTCTCTCTAGAATAAACCAGAATTTTATTGAACAACGAACTGAATTTAAAAATAAACCAATTTTGTGGTCTAATGGTATTCATCATTGAAATGACTGCAAGAATTGTTCGAATACTTACGTCTCGTTTTAGTCTATTTTCTTCGTTTCTTTGAGCAAATGATATAACAATTGGATTGGTTTCCATTCCTCCCTACTCTGAATCAAATCATTAATTCTACAGAAAGTGACTTAAAAACAGTTTCAATAGATTTGTGTGTTTGTGAGCCAACACTAAAAGAGATCCATATTTTTCTCTAATGGATTTTCGCCAATCGTTTGTTGATTTCGATTTGAAAGTAGTGCAAAATATTCTGAGTTTATGTAATTCCAAAGTCAGTAATATTTTTTTGAGATTTGAAGTTTGATATAACCTAAGGATCGACAGAAAAATCTTTTCACAAAACTTTCCTCTCTTTTTGTGAATTTGTTTTCTTTATTTTATGATTCATTAACTTTCAGCCAAACGTATGACAGTCTCGACCGGAGTCTACTCGAGTTTCGTTTAATTTGCTTATGGGGTCTTTATTGAGGTCTTTATTGAGGACTCAAATTTAGTTTCATTTGATTATTGAGTTCATTGCAGTCATTATTATTCAATCCATACTTTCAGTCCATTACTACTAGTGTTTCATTCATAGCCTCTACTCTATTGGCGATCGCATTGTATTCCTATTACTAATATTTTGAATAAGTTTTTTATGAACCACTGCCAGTACTGGCAATCCGTTGCACCGACTCGTGAGTTGTGTGTTCGTCATACAAACGGCGATGCATTGACTTTATATTTATGTTATATCACTTGCAATCAGTATTTGCTATCAGTTCTCAGATTCGTGTTTCTAAACGTTTGTCCGAATTTTGTAATCATTCAAATGTTTGGCTAATATTTATTCATTCGTTTATTTCTTAATTTTAAACAACTATTCGATTACCCGACAACTTATTGATACCCAGCGGTAAGAAAATTGAAAAGACTATTTTTCTTCTTATTTAAAATTAAGCGTAACTAGATCAATTCAATTACTTGATCATTACTAAACAAGGCAATTTTATAATCTCTAGAAAGAAAATGTGTTTTTTTTGTAAGTTTACTAAAAGTCTATTAGTAATGAATTTTTATTTTCAAACTTAATTTTGTGTATTTTCTCGGTTTCTTAGTTTATTTTTAAAAGACTAAACTCATTGATCTCTTTGTTGGATGTCTTACTATTTGACACAATATTGACATAAATTCAAAACTTTTGCTGATTTTTGCCTAACATTTAGTTATCACAATTTAATATAAATAAATTTGCTCTTTTAAGATTAAGAAAATCATTTCTTTGTGATTAATCAAATAAATAGTTATTTGACCAGGTTTGTTAAGTCACCCATTATTTTATACAAACTAAGTTCAGGTTATCTAAAGTTAAGTCTATTTTAATATTCAATTATTGATGGAATGATTCCATAGTTTTCACAAAATAATTCAAAACTATTTGGAATAAATATTTAGCGAATCATTCGGTTAAAAATAGGCATTCCTTTCGATGGCTCAGAATAAAAATTCTCAAAAGTAGGCCAAACTCTTGAAATATTTATACTTTTTATTTAAAACAATTAATTTTAGTGATAAAGTGATATCCAGTTTAGTATCGGATTTCCTCAATAATTGTCCGAACTTTGAATTACAATATTTCTTTGAATAGTTTTATATAATTTAAATCCATTTATTCGGGATATCATTAACCAGGGTTTAATTTCCGAGGTATTAGTGGAAAGGTTTTGAATAAAATTCTTTGTGTCAAATTGGTAAGAGAAAAATTGACTATAATCATGGTCATAATTGTGTTAAATTGAGCTTTATCCAGTTAGAGCGGCCGTCGCGGCCATAATTATCGCCGAACATTGCGGTCGCAGTCAGAGGTTTCTATCGCTTTAAAATTCATATTTTACATTAAAATGCATGATTTTGGCTGATTTGGGCAAGCACAAATTGGCCTTAAATCGGTTTCAGATTAATCCATAGAAGTTATACTAATTTAATGCAAAAAAGGATCGATATTTGTCTTTAATCAAAGAATATGTTTTTTGTGAGATTTCAAAACATTGTTATATTGACTTAAGTTTCATAATTTGTAGGATTGTATCAAATTATATAAATCTGTGTTTTCTTTCCTTTTCTTTTTCCCTGTTTGTCATAAATGTTGAAATGTTCGTCAAATAAGTAATAAAAATTTTGATTAGTTATGAAAAATCGTTAAACAAGTCTTTTGCGATGAGATATCGATTTTTCCATTAATCTGTTCTTCGCTCCGAAATAACCCATAATTTCTAATCACTTTTCAAAAGCAGTTATGCATTAAGTCTTGACTCAAATACAGTGATAATGTCCTAAAAATTAATCCTTTCTCTCATATGAATTCAAATTGATTTTTCATCAATTTTCTAACTCTAATTACTTTATTTATTTATTTTGATTTATCCAAGCTTATATATAAATATTTGTCCATCAAAACTAAATGAACTAGTTTAAGAAGATTACATTTATTTAATACTAAAATTCAAAATCAGCGAAATTGCAAATAATTTATGTTTTATTTTTTCATTAATTCTATTAATAATTCACTAAATTCTGTTGGAATAAAAAAACGACAATTTATTACAAATCATTAAATATTTTATGCATTAAAGACAAACAAAATGTGATAAAAACTGAATCTTCAAAAGAGTTTCGTCAAATCGGTTCGATTTCGTTCCACTAATTGATTGATGTTTTGCTCCGAAGAATAAATTGAAAGCAAAATTAAGGGATGACTAGAATAGGTCAGACATCAAATTATAGTTTTACTGCAGTAATAATTTATGATTCAATTAAACTTTTATATCATTCCCAACAGTGTATCACAACTCAAATATTAATTATTTGATTACTTAGCTCTCCTTTTCAATCTTTGAATCTGAGGCCAGGGATGTTCAAAGTCATCTATCTCAAGGGAGGAGATCCCATGAAAATTTTGCCAAATCTTCAAGAAAGGAGGTTTGTCGAGGAAAAATTTAGGAAAGGGTTGAGCCTAAGGGTCTATACTCGCCTTTAGGCATCCCTGAGCCATACAATATTTTTTATAGTCTATAATATCTTTTATCTGATCTAGTTTAAATCATTTAATTTGTGCTTAATTATAATCTATGGATTGTTTTGGAGTATATAAGAAAGCAAATACAATATAATAAGTTTGTCATGAAGTTTGCTGATTATTCTGTGCTATAAATACTGGCTTTCACCTAAACTTTCATTAAATTTATTACTTCTCCGATATTTTTACGATCAGAACATTTCCAGTATTCCTCAGATTTTGATCTCATTTTTAATAAACATTTTTAATGATTAAAACCGAATCCAAAGAAATATTTTTGAAAATATCGACGGAATTATTGATTAGAAAAGACATTAAACTTTTGTGACGACAGACATATGAGACAGAATAATTTGTGACTACTTTCTCAAACATACATATTCTGTATATCCATTATCATTTAAAATAAATGCAAGGCATACATATTTAACCAGGAGAACCTTGAATATATTTTATTTTTCATTGCGTGTCATTTTCACAATAGATTAATAGTTTTCTTTTCTTCCATTAAAATACTGAACTTTTCCATTTAAAATACTTTACATTTTGAGAACAAAATATTGATAGCAATAAAAAATGCGTTTGAAATCAGTTTTGAGACATTGAATACACAATTATATTAAGTCAATGACTTTAAGACAAATATCACTCAAATTTTTCAGATGTCATAGCATTAGATGAATGGTCTGTTGTCTGTTGTCCTGCAATCGGACGAAAGTCAAATAAATGGTCACAAATTTAAACGTATATAACCTGACATCACTGGTAGTGGAACCGCTGGACATCTCACTGATATGAACAGATGGGTGTTCTGGCTATTCTCTCGTCAACTCTATATTATGAATCGAAAACTACCTCTCTTGATACTATTGATCACCCTGTTCCTCATAGCAGCATATATTCAACAAAATCGATTGTAAGTATTATTCGAGTCTCTCATAGAAAGCCTTTCTTTTCAAAAATGAAAGTAAATGCGAAAATAGATTTAGGATTCAATTTGAATGTAAACAAAATTACATACATTTGATTGAAAGCAATGCTTTGATACGAAAACAATTTTGAACGCGATTTCAGAAAATCCTTTACTTCAGTGAAAACTGTTCCGAAAAATAACTAAAAGTTTGTATTAACGGATGAATACAAAGAACAAGAAAAATAAAAATTGTTTCAAAAATGATTCCATTTCTCTCATGTCTACAAAGAAGTGAAACTCAAACAAAACATAAATAAAAATTTAGTTTTGATTTTTCAAATCCAAACATTTATTTTTTGTTTTGAAATATTTAATCTAACAAGGGCAATCATTTTAGGTTAATCGTATTATTGTAACTAGACTTATACCTAGATTATATTCTTTCAAGTTTAAACTTCTTCTTACAATTAAACATTTTCGTTGCCGTTTCCACTGGCCTTAATCAGGGTCATTTGCAGCTAAAATTGAGCTTACTAGATTATTGTCTCTAATTTTTTATTTGTCTTTGATTTCGGTTTCAGTCAACAATATTCTCGGTATAATTGGCTCCAAGGAAATAGAGAACTCCTGAGTCTACACAATAGTGTCTCTAATTATAGGCCGAACCCAAACAACTCAACAATTTTTAGTCGAAAAATCAATGAATCAAATAATCAGATAAAAGTCAATAAAGTGGAAGATGAAGGGAAAGTAGTGTCGACCCAAACTTGTAAACCCAAATATAATATAGTGTTTCTGAAGACACACAAATGTGCGTCCACTACCATACAGAACATATTCATGAGGAATGGTTTAGTCAATAACAAAGTATTTGTTCTGCCGGCAACAGCCAACTATTTGGGACATCCAATGCCATTCAGTCGTTATATGGTTCCGAATCCAAAACGATTCAATCATGAATACAATATTCTGACCCATCATTCAAGGCTTGACTACGAGTCAATGCGTTCATTGATGCCAAACGGAACTCTATTTATTACAATAGTCAGGAATCCCGTCCAACTGTTTGAGTCGATGTTCAACTACTATCACCTTGATAAAGTATGGAACATCACATTTGATTCGTTTGGGGATCCGAATCAAGTCATTCCAGAAAGAGTTCTCACAAATAGATATATTAGAAAAATAGGAATCAATCAAATGATGTTCGACTTAGGAATGAATATATCGGACTTTACTAAACCCTATACCGTCAAGAAATACATATCATATTTAGAGAATATTTTCGATCTCGTTATGGTCTCCGAACGTATGGACGAGTCTCTAGTCTTACTCAAACACCTCCTCTGTTGGACAACCGATGATATAATCGCTTTCAAGGTTTTGTAACTTATTTACTCTTAATATTTATCTTAATAATTATATGTCATGAATTATAAATGAAATTTTTTCCCATTTTTATTCAATTTGTCTGATTTTATGATTGTTTTTGATGTCCAGTTGAACGCACGCCATAACACAGCAAAAAGCACTTTATCAGAGACGGCAGGTTTCAAAATAAGAGACCTAAATTGGGCCGACTCTCAGCTCTACAAACATTTCTCTCATAAGTTTTCACTTTTGGTGAAAGCGTTCGGAAGTGAAAAAATGAAACGAGAAGTGAATGAACTCAAACTCAGAACAAATGAATGGTTTGACTATTGTGTCGGTAATGGGGACACAAAAAGTGATAATCAAATGAAAAAACCTAAAATGATTGTTCGTCTGAAGAACATGCGGCCCTCTAACACGACCTGCTGGCTCCTCACCGCTCCAGAAATGGATTTTACAAAGTTTTTACGAATTAGACAAATGAAGGAATACCCTGGGTCTGTCTTCATTGACAAGAAAAGTCAATTTCAAACGTTTCGGGCAATTGAAGGGCAGCGCAAAAACCATTTAAGGGCTAAACTCTTATTGATTACATCTAAATATCGAGGCATTGCTTGTAAGCACTGCTCATTGGGGATGTCATCAGAACAGACTACAACTATCGATCCCTCGGAACTAATGGTAAAAGCTTTGAAAGACGTTACATTCAAAGAGCCTGGAATTAACTCATAACTCACAACACCATAAGTGATGGTCAATGGGGTGGCACTCGCTTTAAAACTCAGCGGTCGGCCACAGTCTATGCGCTCATTATTTTTCATAACATTTCTATTGATTTATTTTTTCACAAATTTTAAGTCTAAATTGAGACAAAAGTTTTGAATGAATGAGTAAACAAATTATTCTACAAAAAGATATATTTTTAGATAAATTAGTTTTTTGTAAATAAAAATTAGATTCAATTGTTTTCTAATCATTGAATTAATTAAACATTTGTTGATATTTGCAAACAAATTGAAATTTTATTGAAAGAGCATTCGATTGAATAAAAGTAGAAAAATATATAAAAATTAAAGAGTTGGTGGAGTGTTAGTCATGTGTTAGCCCAGTGTTAGTCCTGATGTACTTTTAGCAGATCTTTGGATAAGACGCCAGTGAGGAAAGTTGTGAATATACATAAGAATATTGTGCTGATCATGAAACCCAGAATATTGGTCAAGTCGTCCTTAAATTGGGCGTTGACTGCCTTTAGACAGCTGATGTCCCTAAGCGACTCCGATTCATTTCTACAAATATATGGACTTTCGTAGTTTCTTTGGACAACCGATTCGTTGCAGCGACTGTTTTCCTTGTCATCATCAGGAGGTGCACAACAAACGCAGGGAAGGATAGTGGACCTATTATTGAGTAGCATTTCTTCCGTTCTATTCCACCCACAACATTCAAAGTGCTTCATCACTGCCTCTGTTTTGCGTTTGTATTTCAAGTGATTTTTGTTATTAAAATATTGTTTGAAATAATTTTCTGCTTCGGAATCGATTAAAAGAGACAATTCTTTGGGATATATCACAGTTAAGAAGACGGAC
>JAQIYB010000529.1:0-11022 GCA_034699325.1 Oribatida sp. Gr-Ori-00743 | reverse complement strand
GAAACTGATAAAATTTCAAAAAATGGTCAAAATTCACTAAGAACACCATGGTGGTCTTAGAGGTTAAAGTCGGTAATATCGAATTCTTTATGTATTTTATGTGAAATGTCTTTTGAAATAAATTCTATTTTTGGTTTCAATTAATGACTCGAAAAGTAGACTCAAATTCTATTTAAAGCAAATGAATAGAAATTAGTATAAAATATAAAATCGATATCTTATTAACGCTTAATTTCCTCATTTTCTGGAGAAACTATTTTTATATAAAACAGTAAAATAGAAAATATTTGTAATTTAAAGAAATTTTTATAGATTTTAATAGAATTAAATTAAAATGCAATCCTTTTTCAAATAAACTGTGAATTTATTGATTCAAAAGTAATGTAAAGAAATTGATCTAAAAATAAATTAATGATTAAACGGAATAATAAATTCAAAATCTAATTATATCTACAAATTTGATTAAAAGGGAAATAATTAAATAAATTTTATAATAATCGATAAAACAATAGTTGAGTTGAGGTAACAAAAAAACAATTTAATAAATTTTATTATAATTTTAATCCAAACCAACGATAAGTCTTATACCAAATGAGTCTTATATTCTGTAAAACGTAAACCAAAAGAATTTGAGAATTTGTTGAATTAATCGATAGTTTTGTTTGAATCCCAGAGTTCTTAATTGTATGACTAGTATTGAAATCACTATTGAATATTAAGCACTTTCTTGACGGCCATCACTACATCACTACTTTGTGGCAGAGCTAACACTTCTAGTGATTTGGTGTATGGCATTGGAACGTCGGCACCGGCCACACGAACTACTGGTGCGTCTAAATAGTCGAACGCTGGACCTAATTGTGACGATTAAAAATTAATTACTATTTTAACAGATATTCGAAAGAAGTAATTACTTTCGATAATTCGGGCGCATATCTCAGCCCCAATACCACTGGAAGGCCACCCGCCCTCTACTGTCACTAAATGATTTGTCTTCATAACAGACCTAATGATTGTTTCTTCGTCTAAAGGCCTCAAAGATCTCAAATTAATAACTTCGGCTTCAATGCCGGCCGAAGCCAATTCTTGTGCCGCTTCAAGACATGTGCCGACGGCTTTCGAGTGGGCAACTAATGTAATTCTATCGCCTGTCCTCTCAATTTTTGCCTTTCCTATCGGTAAGACAAAATCCTTGGATTTGACTTCTTCTGACACTTCAAATGGTTGTCCGTATATTAATTCATTCTCGAGGAAGACAACGGGGTCGGGATCTCTAATGGCAGCCTTCATGAGACCTCTGCAGTCTTCAGCTGAATAGGGTGAAATAACTTTGAGACCGGGACAATGCGAATACCAGGCGCCAAAGCATTGCGAGTGTTGAGCGGCTACTCCGGACGCCGCTCCGTTAGGACCACGAAAAACAATTGGAACCGCAACCTATCGGACAGACATAAGAATAATTGGAAAGCAATTACTTGACTCCTACCGTTCCGGCGGACATATAGTATGTCTTTGCGCCCGAATTAATGATTTGATCGATTGCTTGCATCGCAAAGTTAAATGTCATGAACTCACAGATCGGTCGGAGACCAGCCTTTCAGACAAATCTTATTAAATTCAAAAATAAGACAATAAGTGGTATCAAACCATAGCCGCGCCGACAGCGATACCTCCAAAACCAAGTTCGGTAATTGGAGTGTCGATAACCCGTTTGTCCCCCCATTTCTTCCATAGCCCTCTACTAATCTTATAGGCGCCGTCATATTGAGCAACTTCTTCGCCTAATAGGAAAACCGATTCATCCCTTTCCATTTCCTCATCCATCGCACTGTTGAGGGCATCTCTGACTGTCATCTAATGGCAAAATCCATTCACTTTAAAATTCAAATTAAGGACAAATCAATGAAATACCTGTGCTTTTAGTCCATTAGTGGTCCAAATATTTCGTTGATTTTTAATTAATTTATTTATTAATGAAATCGAATTAATTTTTCGACAAAACATTTTTACTGACATTTATAGTTTGATTTCTAGTTTTAAATTACAGACAATTTTAGTGTCAATAAAATGAAATGAATTAATGAAATTGAATTCAATTCTCAACTAATTGTTTAAAATTAATTTAAGTTTAATTTGATTTATTTAAAAGTAATATAAAATTAGTTAATGAGATGAGAGACACAAATGTGAAGCGTTTAAAATACCAATCAATTCATTGAAATCATTGGAAAGTCTTTTAATGAATTCAATGTGTTTTGTCTGTCTATCAATAGATGTCATAAATAACAGAAATCAGACCACAATTAACTGATATTTCAATAAATTACGGAATACTTGAAAATGGTTTCAATAGTAAATCAGTTACTAAAGTGTGTGTATTATAAACCGAAACAATTGAGTTCCCTCTTGTCCCGAGTCATTGCCCACTTTGCACTGCAGTCAAATTTTACTATTTGAAATTAAATCTTGGTTAAATGAAAGCTTAATTTATGCAAATGATCTAATAGTAAGTGTTTCCAATCAGTCATTTAAAAAGCTCTAAGATTTTTTAATAACAAACTCTCTTCCCTTTTGCGTAATATTTTTTGTGAATATATGTAACACACATTTGATGAGGAAACTGAACGTACGTTTTGTAGGAACAGATGACTTCCTTCACTTTCACCTTCAATCAAATGTTCTGACTTTTGAGATCATCTCTTCAATTGATGATCGCTTTAAGAGACATCTCTCGTCATTCTCTTAAACATGTATTCAAACCAATTGAAAGTTCATTGAATGGAATGAAGAGGACAGCAGTGGTCACAGCGATTGTGGTTCTCTCCAATAAGGCTCTAATTCAGTGACATTTTGCTGACATTGAATGCATTGAATATTTGCCGACTTTAACACACTTTCCATTAAATTATCGAAAATCGTGTCTTTTATGACAATTAAATCATTAAATTATTTATAAATTAAATTTCATCGAAAGGTATGTTTAGATTCAATTAATTTAGACTTTAATTCAATTTTTAATTGAGTTTTAATTTAGTTTTTCAAAAATTGTTTCGTTTTGTAAATGCTTTGAAATAATTTATAAATTAGTGATAATATTGTTATCAATCAACAGATAAGACACTCATTGAGTGAAGAACCCGTGACTTTCAAAGGATGTCTACAGAGAATAGTTGTGAAATCGGTTCCGGAAAATATTACGCTCTGTGCGGTGTCGGAGGAATATTGTCGTGTGGTATCACTCATACGGCACTCACACCTCTCGATCTTGTAAAGTGTCGAATTCAAGTGAACCCGGACAAATATAAGGGTATTTTCAATGGCTTCTCCGTTACTCTTAAAGAGGAAGGCGTCCGAGGACTGGGCAGAGGGTGGGCCCCCACTGCTATTGGATACTCAATGCAAGGCTTAGGAAAATTTGGGTTTTATGAGGTGTTTAAGAAAGTATACGCCGAAGCTATCGGAGAGGAAAATGCATACGTGTGGAGAACATCCCTCTATTTGGCCTCCAGTGCTTCGGCCGAGTTCTTCGCCGACATTCTCTTGTGTCCAATGGAAGCGTGTAAAGTGCGGGCACAGACTCAACCGGGATGTTCGCCCAAACTGAGTGTAGTGGCGCCTATGATCATGAAGAATGAAGGGTTGGGTGGTTTTTATAAGGGCATTGTTCCCCTTTGGAGCCGACAAATCCCTTACACAATGATGAAGTTCGCCTGTTTTGAGCGGACCGTTGAGTTACTTTACAAACACGTCGTTCCCAAACCTCGCGAACAATGTAATAAAGGGGAACAGTTGACCGTTACGTTCGCCGCCGGATATATCGGTAACTAATGAAAAGTATAATTTTTGGAATCACTAATTCTTTCATTAAATAGCCGGTGTTTTCTGTGCGATTGTCTCCCATCCCGCCGACACTGTGGTATCGAAGCTAAATCAGGACAAAGGAAGTTCTGCGGGTCAAGTGCTCAAGAAATTGGGTTTTGCCGGTAAGCATTTATTCAGTGTTTTGAGCAATAGTTTGGAACTACACGTCAATTAAGTCTCAATATGTGGTCATTACTATTGAGATGAGTCATTACGTGTGATAACAATTACTTTAAACCATTTAATCAAATGCTATCATAATTTTGATGGCATTTCATTCGGCTTTTGTGACAATTATTTGCTCAAAATTTTGTATGATTTGCGCAAAATTCTATGTATTCTCAATGTTTTAATCTTTTAAAAGGTATGTGGAAAGGACTGACTCCAAGAATCATAATGATTGGTACGCTGACAGCTCTTCAATGGTTTATCTATGATGCTGTCAAAGTATGGCTTCGACTTCCACGTCCGCCACCGGCAGAAATGCCTGAAAGTCTTAAGAAAAAATTGGCGCAAAAACAACAATAGAAATGGATTTTAGACACAAATTATTATTAAAATTGAATTTTTGGTTTAAATTACCGAATGCTTAGAAATGAAATCATAGCTTAACTCTAATTTAAAGCATTGTTTTTAGGTTTTAAATAATTATTTTCATTTTTAAAATAGTATTTTTGAAATTGCAATCGATTTGAATTGTTTTCTTCAAAACACTGCAAAACATATTAAATCAGAAATAACTTAATTTTTATTCAAAAACACGTTTTAATTATTTGCTACCACTTTCAGACTGTCCTCTCTTTCAATATTTATCCATAGAATAAAGTTGAGTGCATTGGGTTTTGACCAATAAAAGCAGATTAATGGCAGTTATCAGCCACTGAATCGCCAGAATTAAAGTTAACCTTTGAGCAGAACAACTAATGGTTAACTAGGAAAGTCAGTTTAGTGGTGTTCGAAATGGCCACTTACAAATTGCAAAATACCTTGATTCTAAAGCCGTGGATCGAATATTAAGAAAATAGTACTCAATATTATGAATGAGAGATATGAGCTCTCAATGAATACTATAATAGTTATCAATCGATTACTTATCAATTATTTGTTAATCCACTCCAAAGAAAATATTTATCTTTTTATCTCTTTATTTACAGAACTTGAACTCAAACATTCAATTAATTTCATCTTAACATTATTTTTGCTTGATTCAATCAAGAGAAGGCTTCTTTGAACATTAAAATTATTCTTAGCTCTTGTAAACTTTTCTTTAATCATTTTCTTTAGTTAAGATTCTTTCGTTGAATCTAATCTTAATTTAAGATTTTGGTCGCAATTTTCAAATGACAATTTCGGCCTTAAATATAACGTTTAGCTTGATCAACTATTAGAGCTGATTCTCCTCTCATTGTTAAGCAATACACAATTTTGTGGCCATTCACCAGAACAGAGCCTATGAATTATTACTAATAATTTATTAGTATTAGGGGAATGGCGTTCCACTGGATGTCTATGGATTTAAACTTTTGGTCAATTTTGAGCCAATTCTCAATAAAAACATGTCTTAAGAATTGAGAGTTAGGAAAGGGAAAGTATTTAGGAAAGGAGGACACCACTGATTTAGTGGCTATGTTTGGCGCACATCAGATGTCGTGTGAGGCGGTGCTCATAGCGGCTCATCGAAAAATTTCTGCCATCAGCGGAGGGAAATCGATATGAAGTCGATGTCTCACACTTTCGTATATTAACTAATGTTTTATATTCTAGACTACAGTTGTGTTTGCAATGGATTTGAAAATTTTAAATATGAGACAAATTTGTTAATTATGCGTCGATTAAAATGTGAGCTCAAACTCAGACGAGTTATTAAATAAATATATTATTTGTTCAGTGATTTCAAGCTATACTACTATCGGACCACCATTTTTATCGGCCGCCGTTTCGATCCCTCTAACGTCCATTTTTATCTCTAATATTCTACGATAATCCCATATAAGTCAATATTTATTCGATCCATTCTAGTAAACTTTATACCAGTTCGCACAGGTCGGTAAGAAAGGTGATTCCGAATATTTAATTTCATATATTTATATATACTAGCAATCTTATGTCTATAGATATACACATAATTTATATACTTATATCATATATATTGTATATATGTATATACGTTATATTCTATATAGTGATACTCCCCGTACAAGATTAGGTCATTTCAAACCCAAGTGATTAATTGGGAGCTGACCAGAGGTGCGCAAGTGGACAATTCTGATTTTACCCGAGGCCAGAATAAATTTGCATTCTCAAAGAGCGGTCAGCGATAAGCCATTCACTTTCAATAACCGGAATTTTGCACCAAATTCTGTGAAATTATTTTTATTATTGTGATAAACAATTTGATTGTATAAACGACCATGCTCACTTAATGCACATTTTGTGGCTCTCGACCACAATTTGACTAAAATATAAATGAATTCATGGCTTTCATTAAAGTGAATTCTCTAAGTAAAGGTCAGAACTATTAACAAGGAAAACTTTTTCATTGTAAATGTTGCCTTTACTTTAAGACCTTGAGCATTCCTAATTGTCTTAAGTTTTCCTAAAAAGGAGAGACAAACTCTGTTTTTATTAAATTACACGTTTCAATGAATTGAGAATTAAAAGGTTGGGTTGGGTTGGGTTGAACTCAGACCTATGACTCAATGAATTTTTGGCACAAAGTGTCGTAAATTTGGTGAATGCGAGAGAATTGCAGTCTTTCCTAATTATAATTGTTTGCACTATGAGTAGCAATCTTTAAGGCGATGGGACCCCTCCCCACTATGCTCCAGATTAATTAGTTGACGTGAATAAGCTGTCTTGAAGAGAGATTTAATTGTACTAGGCAATGAGTGATATAGAGTATAAGTTTAGGTCATATTAGGAATATGTGTTATATATAAAACGTGACCTCATATTAGTATTATAGCTATTATTTGAATGAGTATTACATAGTCTATGACTCTATGATAATAGGAAGAGACACAAACCAAATGCATTGAGAAGAGCACAAACACAGCAAACAGCGGCTGTGCGATGCTGTGCGAAAGTCGCGTACAATTTAGTTACCACTCTTATTGAGCTTATATGCACCAACTGACCAAGTATTTCAACAAATGAATCTGGTCTCTTCTCGGGCTCACACCGTAATATTCATCGATCCAATGGTTTTTTATTTATACCGTATATATTCTGTAGAAATATATTTGTATATATGGCATAGAATAGTGGCTCTACTATTCTGTGACTCTCTGTTGGAAACACTGCAATGCAATCCTTTTCACGATTTGATCTGAAAATGAATTTTTTGCTCAACACTTATGCACTGAAATCACATTCTTTTTATATATTATATTCGATATGACTTTTAAGCGCTATTTATAGAAATATTTAATTAATTGCTATCTTTTACTTAATCTGTGTTTTGTTTACTCGTTTTTTTACTTCTCGCCGTAATTATAGGTCTTTCAGAAGGTTTTATTAGGATTTCGTTTGAATTTTACCATTCAATATGAAATACTGCTGATCAGTGCAATACTTAATATAAAAGGTATGTCCATATTTTCATACAGTTCCTGTTATCTGCTAGTAGTGGGAATTCCCTCCTAATTAACGGATGAAATTTCAATAATAATTTCCGAAATATTCAATGTTTTAACACTTGAATAAAAGACCAATTTTTGGTAATCGGCTTATGAAGTGCCTCCATATGAGCACATAATTTGTTTAAGTTATGTTCACTTATTTAAACAATTCTGATCATTTGGTTCAGGCCTTTCTCTCACAAGAATGGTCTGAGCGGAGCACAGGATCTAATTCTTGAGTTAATATTTGGCACTCTTTCAATATTACCCAAACATTTTATATCGTTATTGGTTTGATAATCAGTGTTTGAATTTATTCATTTACATCCTGATATAATATCCTAGATCAGATTTGTCACTAGGCAAATGGCAATGAGCGACAAATGAGAATGTGATAGTTTATATTTTGCATAATGAGCTGACATTAATAAATGAGTTAAAACACTGCAATGACTTTATATTTATTATATTGGGATGACTCGGATGAGATTCGCAATATAAAAGGTTAGGGGTGTTGATTGTCACAAATAAGTGAATGTCTATCCTTTAGCTCAGAATAAGTTTATATAAGACCACCAAAGGTTGGCGTAAATGAGCCAAACCTGCTTTCATTGCAATAGAGGCCAACTTTTGATACCTCGATAATGTTCTCAGCTATTGAAAAGTGAAAATTAATTGTGAATATTCAGTGTTGACAGCTATTGGGGACGACTTTATTCATTGTCAGCTTTCGTAAGGTATTCTCCAGTTGAGCAGTGTCACTTTCAAACAATTGGCGCAGACGAGTGTATTCTAGCACAAGTTGCACAATACACCGCTGTTTAGCCATCAATCAATTTATAGTTGTTTTTAATTTGATTTTAATTTTTGGTGTTTATGTGAATACAAACCATTGAATAACTGTTTATCAAACCAAACATTTTTAGACTTTTCACTCATTATTTGAATCAAATTTTATCCAAATTTTAATCTGAAGTGAAGTCGAAAAACATTTTCTAATTGTTTGATATTTAATAAGTTGTTTAGTGCGGAGGTCTTAATAGTTGTGTAGAGCAATGGCTACGGTGGACAACACACCCGCATCCCAGTTCGACACGACGGTAATGCAGCTCCGGGAGCTCATGGACAACAGGGGTCAGGAAGGCATTGCCAAAATCCAACAACAGTTCGGTAATGTGTTGGGCATTTGCAACGCTCTCCGCACTTCCACTAATGAAGGTATGGGTTATGCCATTCCCGACACTATTCCCATATCTAATACACAATACGAACATTAAATTAATAATTCATATAATTTTTGAATAACTTTTTCTCTTTTGCTTTTCATTCGTGTTTTCTCTCAAAATAATGAAAATCATAATATATTTTACATGTTTTCCAATTCATTGCCTCCTTTTTACTCCTTTTTTACTCTTTTTTCTTCATTTTTATTCCTATTATTCGTCGACAATAGGCTTAAGCGGAAACCCCAAAGACTTAGAGCACAGAAGAGAGGTGTTCGGTGCAAATTTGATTCCACCCAAACCCCCGAAAACATTTTTACAATTAGTGTGGGAAGCCTTGCAAGACGTGACATTAATCATACTAGAAGTGGCCGCTATTATATCCCTCGCACTGGCCTTCTATAAACCTCCCGCAGGAGAAGAAGACGAAGAAGGGGAAGGTATTCTATTGACTGTTCACTGATTATCTGATCCATTGGATCGCTTTTCCAAACTCATTAATGTTATTCTGTTCACTGATTGACTTTCGTCTAATAGCCGGTGGATATCATGAGGACGAGAGTGAAGCCGGTTGGATAGAGGGGGCCGCCATCCTCGTGTCCGTCATTATTGTTGTCCTCGTAACTGCCTTTAATGACTACACTAAGGAGCGACAGTTCAGAGGTTTCGCACCCTTTCCTATGTTATACGCTTTTATGCGATTCTCTTTCGGTTTTTATTATTTCGTTGCCTTTCGTTTAGTTTTTCTTTTCTATTGTAATCTCTATTTTTCTCATTTCTATTCCTCTTTTATTCTGTCCTTTAACTCCAATCTCATCGCTCTTTTTCTCTCCATTTCACTATCTATACTCTCCCTCTCCTTCTGTCTGTTCCTATCCTTTCAGTTGTCTTTTTTAGTACTTAATTGTCTTCAAAGTCAGTACTCCTTTAACTCAAATCTGTTTTTGTTGTAAATCTTTCGATTAGTTTTGTATTAAATTATATGAAATGCTTATAAAATGCTTTATTTGTTGTTTATTTGACGGCACCGACACTGATATGGTGTAGGTCTGCAAAGTCGAATCGAGCACGAGCATAAATTTTCTGTGATTAGAAGCGGAGAAGTCATTCAATTATTAGTCGCGGAATTAGTGGTCGGCGATATATGTCAAGTCAAATACGGTATGTCTGGCCCTTCAGTTCACCGATTGTTTGGCCAAATATTTGCATTAATTCTTACATTGATTTTCAATTTCTAAACCAATTTATTCTTCACTTATCTCCGTTTTGATCACTACTTTCAGGTGATTTACTTCCGGCCGACGGCGTAATAATTCAAAGCAATGACTTAAAGGTTGACGAAAGCTCTTTGACCGGCGAATCAGATCACGTCAAAAAAGGGGATGTCTACGATCCAATGCTTTTCTCAGGTATTCATCGATTTTCTAATCTAAAGCTATTGATTGACAGATAATTATTTCTATTCATATCTCAAAACTCAATTATTTGCTTTTGTCTGTCAGGAACTCATGTAATGGAAGGCAGCGGAAGAATGGTAGTGACCGCAGTCGGTATTAATTCACAAGCGGGTATCATATTTGCACTGTTAGGTGCGGCACAATCCGAAGACGATGCTCAAAAGAAACAAATGAAAAAGGGTTTGTCCTCAACTCATTTCGGCCACAATTCTGAGCTCACAATTCATTTAATTAGCAATAAAACAGTTTTAGTCTTAGTTTGCATTAGAAATGCATTCGTAGATTAGAGACAAACATTGATTTTCACATTAATTTGAGATAATTTAAAAATTAACACTTATTTAATGCATTATTAGTGAACTTATTTCTATTAACTAATTGCTCGATAAGTTATGTATTCCACAACACAGGAGTTAACAGATGTTTAATTAGAATAGTTTTTAATTTTTGAAAATTTGTTTTTCTTATTTCTCTTCTCTTTTGCCGTTTCTCTGCATTGTTTGCATTGGATTTGTACTCAAATTCCTATTAACTGTCAAAACGCACTCAAATATCAAACCATCAGAAGCTAAAAAGGCTCGTAAAAAGAAGAAAAGCATCCCAGGAGGTGATAATACTCTTCCCAATCATTCATTTCATACATTACTTAACTACACATTAATTTTCTTTACCTTTAATTTATCTAATTTTTACGTTATTTTCTTATTTATTAATATATTATAAATACATCTTTTTGTTAGCTTTAGTCTGTATTTCGTGTAGTTTTATGTCTATTTTTATATATATATTTAATATAATTTATATATCATTTTATTTTTCATATCTTTTTCATAGCTTTACTTTTTTACGGGTTTTCAGAAC
>JAQIYB010000528.1:0-11033 GCA_034699325.1 Oribatida sp. Gr-Ori-00743 | reverse complement strand
TATTACTTAACATTTGTCTCAAATTTTCCTTAAAAGCATTAATTTTTGTCATTCAAGTATTGAAGTTTAATCGGTTATATGACTATATGACGGGTCAATTTGTAGTCACACTTCAAATGAATTCATTCTTCTATTTTTCTATTACTTCAAGAATTGAATGGATTTTCGAACTTTCAATTTCCACGATTCAAATGACTGGGTATTAAGAAAACCCCTACTTTTCAGTTATTTATGTTAATTAGTTTTTCAATAAATGAAAGTCAAGTGTTATATGTATTCTCTCTTATTATATGCGAGAAAAGAACCGACAAATTGTCGACACCTAAAAGACAGCAATTATTAGTTATGAATAGATTTATGAAATGTGTATTCCTTGGAAGGTTGGAAATCATAATTTTACAGTTAGAGTTTAGTAGGACATGGATGCCGTCATTGCCTATTGCCCGACAGTTCCACCCAAAACCGGTCCGCCTCGTAATGAAAACAGATTTTTGAATAACATTCGTACAGTTAGTGAAGAAATGCTTTCTCTCTCTCTCCACACAAATCGATGTGTTTTTAAGGAACTCAAAAACTACCATAAAGTTTGCTGAAAGCGCTTCCAAATGTTTAGAGAGTGTCTCATCCAAAGTGAACTTCACTAAAACAGTGGCTATACTTACGATTCATTTGAGATGATATCGTAGACTCATTTCACTGTCGATCGTCTCAGACAATGATTTTTTGAAATATTTCTTTTCTAAATATGTTTTGAAAGTTTGGATTCAAAATGAACCATAAATTGAAAGAGTAAGTCACAAACAATACCTTGCTTATATTTCTTAGAAATTTATTTGTAAAGAATTTTAAAATTGAATGCTCTTTGATAAGTAGGTTCACTTTACATTCACATTTATTTACCTTATAAACGCTTAAAATTGAGTGAAAGATTGATAAGTGATTTTTAGAGGTTTATATGTATTTCGTTAATTCCAATTTTTATGTGGGATAATCTAATGAAAGAATCTTGGCAAATTCTTTCCTATTTTAAGTGATTTATAGCTTTGATTAAATTTACTGAAGTTTTATAATTCTTTGAATAGTTTCTAATTTTAGTCCATATTTTGTTTTAATAAATATTTTTTGAAATTCAAATCAAATGTCAGTCAAAAATGGATTAATTGGTTTTGGAAAGTGTTAGTGATTTTGATCCTCACATTCAATGTATTGATTGATTGCCAACAAATTGGAGTCCAGCGCTCAAAGAGAGCTCTAAGGATACATCGAAGACAACTCTTCCAAAGCGACTTAAATGTAATGTCCTTAATATCAATGATTAAGTTTATCTAAATCTGTGATAAATTAGAGAAATTAATTTTAATGATTTGATAATTGATAAAAAAAAGTTGAGAAATGGAAGTCCTTCAGTGCCAGATCTGGATATTAATAGCAAATTTCGTTATCCGCGATTCACCATGCCAAAAATCACGAACGAAGACCTTAAAAAGTCAATAACTCTGGGAACAGAACGCGTGCGGAAACGATTGGAAACACTCGAACCGCATATCTTTTCTAATGGTATGTCTATTAAGTCATTAAACAATTAATTTCAATAATTTAATTATGAATACAATAGTTATTGAGAGTTTAAATCTATTAAATAAATTGAGTTATCATTGAGTTATCAAACATTCAAATCTATTCTTCGATATAATCTGTGAAAACAGTAGTAATAATGAGGAAAATGCTTTTATTCATTATATTCTGTAAAGTTTAGAGTTCCGTCTTATAATTCAAAAGAAGATTTTAAAAGTGTGTTTGAAATGGTTTATTGTGAGAAAAAAATTGAAATAAATGAGCTAGTTTCAATTTGAATTCAAATGCTTGTCAGACGAGTCGTCTCATTACAAATAATTTGCTTAAAATTAAAAATAAGGAAAAGTGTGAATCAAATTGTTATACATTATTAGGTTATTGAGTCGTGAATTACTGACATCACTTTGAACAAGAATTTTCATATAACCCATCCGTTCATCAAATGATTTAATTAATTTCAGGTGCAGTACAAACACCCGGCTCTGTCGGTTGGTTTGTGGCTGCGTCGGCCAAAACCAAAATTATTGCCAAGAACATTTCGCGATCTGCACTGATTGCAGAGGAGGCGACTAAATTATTAACAAAAAAGTTTGTCTCAATTTACAGTTAATCCACTTTGAATTATTAAATCACCATGATTACTTGTATACATAGATATAAGTTGGACAGCAATCAAATAAATTATGGATTGCCTACAATTGATGTGAGGGACACTGCTTTAGGCAAAGAGTGTCTGCAACCAGTCATATCTCTGGCCTGTTATCCTGGAAAGTACAGGTCATATACGGGTCACTGCAATAACGTACAGAACCCTGAGTGGGGAAATGCAAACACACCATATTTGAGAATTTCGTCTCCAAACTATTCGGATGGAATATCCAAACCCAGAATATCAGTAAATGGAGACGACCTGCCAACTGCTAGAGAGGTCTCTCTCAACATTCATATGGGAAATGATAACATCCACTCCCATATGACAACTCTGACCACTTTCTTCGGTGAACTCATATTCCATGACTTGGCTCATACCGCACAAACAGTGGGCCATAAGGGCCACAGAATTAAGTGCTGTGATCTTAAAGAAGAATTCAGACATCCTGAGTGTATGTCCATCAGAGTGAAGGCCGACGACCCTATCCTCAGTGGTTTCAGAAAGAATTGTATGGAATACGTGCGCTCCTCCACGGCTATTAGGACAGGCTGTACCTTGGGTGTTCGCGAACAAATAAATCAGGTGACAAACAATGTGACACTTCTTTTGAAATATTAGCCAAACATAAAGCCCTCACTGAGTGAACTTGAATTAGATTTAGGGTTAGATTAATGGCTAAAACCAACGCTAAGTGTCAACAAAACTAATTATTTGTTAATATAATTCAAACAAAATTAGTGAAAGTCTTGTTTTTGTCGTTTGAAAACCTATTAAAAAAGATTAACACAAAAATAAATATGTATTGAGTGTGGAATTGGGGCACAATTGGGGCCATCGATACAATCAATACAATTAATTGAAGTGATTTTTAAAAACTCAATGAATAAAACAAGAATTGATCTCATATTCAAAGGTAACCTCATTTCTGGACGGATCAGCAATTTATGGATCTTCTGAAGAAGAATCACAATCATTGCGGAAGTTTAGTGGCGGACAACTTCTAACTCAGGAACAATCAGGTCTATTGATTTTATGTTTGCTTAATAAGTTAAGTGCCATTCAATTAAAGAACATTGCTCAATTTGAAGATTACATAAATATTGACATAATTTGTCTGAAAGTAGAATTAAATCCGATTAATATTTATCACGAAATACAGGAATTCCTGTTTAATGACCTAAAAGTGAAAGATTTTCGCCAATTAATTATTTTATTGTTTTCACTAAAAATTCCCAAATTTGAAGCAATGAATAATCAAAACTCATTTATATTATTAATAACTTTATTATTAATGCAAAAATAATTACAATTTTCAGCCAATAATTAGTGGTATTTAGAGTAAGTCATCCGACTATTTATGAAACCAATTAAAGAATTGACAAAAAATAAATAATTTATGCATTGATTGAAATTGAGTTCAATATCAGGCGACTGACCCGAGGCTTAGTTTTTATTTATTAGTTTATCTTTTATTTTAATCAAAGGCTTTTCATACCATTTATTTAGAAATTGAATGAATTATGACATTAAAAGTGAAAAACGGTTTGTTTTGAAAGATCAGAATTAGATCTGGAATTTAGTTCAATATCTCTTTCGAAGACAATTCTGTCGATTAAAACAAAGAGAAAAACAATTAAAACGACTAATGAAATGATATTAAATTTTTCGTAATTGTTATATACTTTTGGCACAAATCAAATGTTTTTGTTCTTCTAATGAATGAATTGAAAAATTCTAGATTTTACAGGAAATGTCTTACTTTGGAATAATTCAGTTCCCTTACAATTAATTCAAAGATGAAATGAAATGCAAAACATTGTAATTTTGGGGAAATTAAAAGATGTTTAATATTAGGTCATTCATGCGTTCAATAGTTTATTGTTTTATTATTTATTTCAATTAACACATCAATTGATGTTTCGATTAGGTGTCAGAGGAAGGGAATTATTGCCCGAACAAACAGATAATCTTCAAGACTGCAAGAGTTCGGGAAGGAGCCGCTGTTTCAAAGCCGGTGATATTCGGTAATCAGAATATCAGTTAAACAAATGAAATATATTTACGACAAAATTGATTTAATTCAGTGTTAACGAGAATTTGGGGCTCACTATCATTCACACGGTTTTCTTGAGAGAACACAATAGAATTGCCCGACATTTGGCTCAACTAAATAGTCAATGGAATGACGACCAGGTTTTCGAAGAGACCCGAAGAATAATTGTGGCACAACTGCAACACATCACATACAATGAGTTTTTGTCATCAATTTTAGGCCATCAGATGATCGATAAATACGATTTAGAACTTCTCAATACAGGCTTTTATAAAAATTACAGCATTAATAAAAATCCCAGTATTGGAAACGCTGTGTCCTCTGCTGTTTTCGCTTTCATATATACAGCCATTCCGTCTAATATGGAAAGATATTCTCAGGATCTACAGAATTTAGGATCAATAAAGATGGGACAGTCCTTCTATAATCCCACAGAAATATATTCATCAGAAAAGTTTGACGAATATCTGATAGGAATGATTAGTCAGAACGCAATGGGTTCCGATTCCGTCGTAACTAATGAGATGATCAATGGAATTGTCACCGATTCTAATGAGGCGTTGGATTCGGTTGCGCTCATTATTCAACAGGTCTGTCGGCTTTTCATACTTTTACACATTCCCTTAACTGTCAGAATCTGATACATAATATTCTAATTAGTATTTAATTAATTATGAGTTAAATATAAATAAGGGATTAATTAAAATATAAACTGATTGTGCTTAAGGGCCGGGATCATGGCATTCCTGGTTATACTATGTGGAGGAAAGGCTGTAAAATAGAACCAAATGTTGAAGAGTTCAGTGATTTGACGACAATTATGAAAAGCGATGCCATCAAAAAACTTTCCAAACTCTATAAGTGAGTAAAAAGTTTTGAAAATTCAAAAATTGTTTTCAATAAATGACTGAATATTTTAGTAATGTTCACGACATCGATCTCTTCACCGGAGGTCTCGCAGAAAAACCAATGAAAGGTCAATTTGGTCTTTATTTTTAGTTCATTTTAGTTTATTATGAATTTATTGGAGCAGGTGCAATGATGGGGCCGACATTTGCCTGTCTACTTGCCAGACAATTTCACTTTCTGAGGGCTGGCGATAGATTCTGGTATTATTTGCAATAATTTCAATACATTTACAATCAATTGTTGATATGAGTGCCTCATTAACAGGTATGAGAACGATATACCTCCCTCTGCCTTCACTAAAGACCAGTTGGATGAGATACGTAAGACATCGTTGGCCAGAATAATATGTGACAACGGAGAAAAGACTGATTTTGTACAGCCCTCCTCTATGATAGCCTCTGACATATTCCTGAATGCCTTCCAGTATTGCAGTACCGGAACTATTCCTAGTCTTGACTTAAATAAATGGAAAACAAATGAAAGAATAAGACATCCGAAGACACAAATCAGTCGAAGTTTATTAAATGAAGAAATGAGAAGAGCGAAGAGAGAACTCCAAAGTCTTCGCCAAAGAGAAATGGAAAATGTATTAAAGAACAACGGAGTGGCCGCACCCAACACACCTCAAAATCGTCTCTCAGCTTTTGTCAGACCCAAAAGACAGGCACAAATTATTAATAATCAATCCTTGGTCTTGGAATTGGCCACAAATGGTTTAGTAAATGAGTTGTTAAGAAATGGTAGGGACAGGGAGTCCGGTCGTTCTTTAGATGTAGAGATTCAAGATTTTGTACAGTCATTGCCTGAAATGGATTTCAACGAATTAATAGACAATCATTTGGAGTCAAATGACGACAAATCATTATCAAAGTGCTACGAATCAATGGTTCCTTGTGATCACACCACTCCTTTCCGATCAATTACCGGGTGGTGTAATAATCTTAATAATCCAGAGTATGGACAAAGTATGAGAATTTTTGATAGAATTCTGCCCCCGATTTATGAGGACGGAGTCAAAGCTCAGCGAAGGAAATCAAAGTCTGGTAAAAGTCTTCCCTCACCCAGGCTCATTTCTTTCACGATTCACGACGACGTCAGTTCCCCACACGTCAGATATGTAAGTGATTTGAATTAGGAATTCAATGCCATTAAGTTTTTGTTCATTGAAATGTGTAGGCATTGGCCACAATGCAATGGGGACAGGTATGTCTCATCAATCACAAGGCCACACATATACGGTAATTCTTATAACTTATTTATTTCATATCCAAGTTTCTCGACCACGACTTGACCTTCACTCCGCAGTATATGGGGGCCGGCGATACACTATTAGACTGCAAGTCATGTAACTCAAGAAAGAATGTGCACCCGGAGTGCTGGCCCATTCCTATTCCCAAAAACGACCCGTTCTTTCCATCAGTTGACAAAACAGGTGCAAAGCAATGCTTGCATTTTGTTCGCTCACTCAATGGTCAGACAACTCTCGGCCCCCGGGAGCAGATGAATCAGGTGACCGCTTATTTGGATGGTAAGAGAATCATACAGCAAACAATGTGATGGTGAAAAATTAACTTGTTTATTATTAGGTTCTAATGTATACGGTTCAGATATATGTGAGGCCAGTATGTTACGCACATTCCAAGGGGGGAAACTTAATTCGACCCGTCACCCCAACTCTGGATTTAAAGATCTTTTACCACAAACGGCTACTCATATTGAATGTAAAGCTCCGTCCGGTCTATGCTTTGAAGCCGGCGATACCCGAGCGAGTGAACAGCCCAGTCTGGCCAGTAAGCCATCAATTTCTTTAAAATGTCACAAATATATTAAATGTTATCATTTGTTAGGTTTTCACACAATTTTTATGCGACAGCACAACAAATTGGTTGAAGGGCTGTTCAAAATCAATCCGCACTGGAATGACGAACAGCTTTACTTCAATGGAAGAAGAATATTATCGTCTGTAATGCAAAGGATAACATTTGGAGAGTTTTTGCCCCGAATTATAGGCAAAGATTCTATCAATAGATTTGGATTAACTCTTGAGATAAATGGATATTATGACGGATATGACAGTGAGTGCAGTGCAACCATTTTCAATGAATTCGCAGCCGCCGTATTCCGCTTTGGACACAGTCTACTAAAACCAAGATTTGAAAGGTTGGACCGAAACTATAGACCAGTGGAAGAACCACTTACTCTGAGATCGGCTTTCTTTAACTCAGATATGCTTTACTCGCGTTTGTATTCTTTTGATTGCATTTCATTCATTCATTTCAAGATTGTTGTCATTATTTTAGCGCTGGCTATGGATAACATAATCAGAGGAGTGGCCACTTCCAGTGTTGAAACTTTGGATCACGCCATCACTCAGGAAGTCACTAATCATTTGCTCGAAGATTTGAAGAAACCATTTTCAGGAATGGATTTAATTTCTTTAAATGTAAGAAATTTTATTTGAAAAAACAGTGATTTATCTCAAATGCGGTAATCAATAGCTTCAAAGAGCCAGAGATCACGGAATTCCTCCCTATAATGAATATCGACGTATTTGTAATTTGACGAAAGCTAAAAACTTTGACGACTTATTAGGGGAAACCCCTAAATTCATTGTCGACAGATATAAGCAAATATACGAGTAAGTCATCCATCAGTTATAACTTAAGTCTAGAGTTTAAACATTGATAGACACGTCGATGACATCGATCTCTTTTCTGGTGGTATACCAGAAACGCCAGTTCACGGCGGAGTCATTGGCCCCACATTTGCCTGTATTATTGGAATGCAATTTCAAAAATTGAAAAAATGCGACCGTTTTTGGTAAGGATTGTAATCAACAAAAAAATCATAAAATAAAATAAAATGAAATTTCTTTGGAAGGTTTGAAACGTCGGACCCTTTTTTGCGATTTAGTGAACAACAATTGGCAGAAATACGGAAAATTAAATTATCAAAAGTATTGTGCGATAATTCAGACTCTATCGACACAATCCAACGGGAAGTAATGGATTTGCCCGACTCTTTCCTGTATGACTCCATTTTAAATTTATATCAAAATTTTAACATTGATTTCCACAGAAACCCAAGAATTCCCTGCAATTCAATGCCGAGCATTGATTTAAGTCATTGGCGCGAAAGGGGTAACTCTTGTGTTGTCCAGAATAAAGTGTTGGCAATCGGAAAGTCTGAAAAGATTTCTCCCTGTGTTAACTGTATTTGCACTTTCGAAGGGGTCAGACATTTGAACATTTTCTCAATTAAAATCATTTAATGAATTATGACTTTAGGCTCGATGTCAATCACTTCGAATAAATAACTGCAATGAATTGTTATCAGTCTATTCACGACAGGATGTGCTCAAAGATTCGGTTTGCAAAGTCCAGTGTGCTTTTGCTTTTGGAGTCAACAGTTCCCGTTCCTCCCCAAACCGAAGAATGTCCACAGTATTTGGATTCTCTCAATGAGTTGATGTTTAGGACATTTGTTTCGATGACAACAATGAATCGTTTAGTCAGCCCTTAGACAATAACTATGGTTTGCCATCACTTATTGAATCACTATTTCATTGAATATATCGAATGATTTATTGATTTTCTGTGATATCATTAAAGTATATAATATTCATAAATCACTTTATTTTTGTAAATAATTTATTTTTTAAATAATAATAAATTAAAAATAAAAGTTCAGAGAAATTAATTTTATGCCATTTCCGCGACGCTTATGATTAAAGTTTTCGATAACTTATTGTCCATCTTCTTAAAGGAATCAGAGATGGGGAAGGCCAACATAAGGTGTCTTGCCAGAAACTTTTAGGGGATGGTCTACATTCTTTAAAATCCTAGGGACCTTGGTGACTCATGATTTACCTAAATTTGATTTTAGATAATTTTTCAATCGTTTTAAAATCCGAAAAAATTCTCCATATAAACAAAGTAATGTATAATTTAATTATAATTTAATTAATTGTTTTAATTCTTTAAATATTTTTGAATTTTCAAATACTGGAATTATTATCGTTAGGAAAGGGGGAGCCATTACTAGCTTGTTATTTGTAGTAACTATTTCACTTAAAGAGTAAATTAAATTATATTACAATAAAACTAATAATTAAGTTATATTCTGTAAATATTCATTGGTTAGTGACAGCAGCTGTCAGTGCTGTGCAGAGTCTGCACACTTTACGCTGCACTACGGCATAGAATATAAAGTAGAGCACAAATAGTGCATCCGTCCTATGATTGCATCGGAGTTGGAGTTTAGTTCTTATCAATTGTTACAAAACTAGTTTAGTCTAAAAGAGGATGTCTTTGATATTTGTAATTATTTTGACTTTTGTTGTAACCGATCGACAATAACATTGTTCTCACTTTGGTTTCAATTAAAATCGTGCGTCTCTTCACGTCTTGTCTTCAATCCATTCAACAAAATCGACTCCTAGTCTAAGTGGTAATCATTTTTCGCTAATTGTTCCTTACCTTCACTTTTGGCAAAAGTTTATTTGTTGTAAAAACTAACGATTAAAACCGTTTAATCGTTTATTTATAATTTAATCTCAAATAACAAATAAAGTTTTATCGATATCTGACCTCAAAATATGTTTAATATATTTTCGAAAAATTTAATGAATTTTCCTTCAATTGAGAAAAATGAGATAAAACTTGTTTTGTGATACGTTTTGTTTATTGACTGCAGTTTCCAATAGTTATGTGATTATCGTATTATCACATAATTACAAATATTTCTGATTCTAATGCTTTTCAAACATTATTTCAGTGTTTATTTGATTTGAAGTCTGTAATCAAATTAATGTATTGATTATGGAAGTGGAAGAAGTGGTTAAGTGCGGAAGTCTATACGTTCCGCCCCAAGGCTTTCTCAAGCAAAAGGTATTCAAATTTAAATTAATTTGTTTTACATTTTGTATTATTGCTTATTATAACAAATGAGAAACTAATTTAAGTTTGAAACCCATTTGGCAAACAATTGGTTCAAACAGTAGTTGAGGTCATTTTATAAACTTTACTCCACTTTCAGTGCATTTTCCCATTATTTGTCCGTTTGTTTAAATATAATCTGTTTTATGTGTTCACACAAATCCAATAAAATTATTTTTTTAATGTAATGACAGAAATCGTGGCACAAAAAGTACTGTGTTTTGTACAACAGTTCCCGTCAAGGGATACAACGCTTGGAAGTGTTCGACACTGAAGATCAATATCTCAAACAAAATAATTGTATTCGAATAATTGGATTGAGCGAGTGCCTAAAAGTGGCCCCTTCCCCTCAAAAGCAACAGTCAAATGTTTTTGAAGTAAAAATTTTATTGTTATTCTGTTCATTCATTTATCAAAATCTTGTAATTTATTACTTTATTATTATATCAAATATTTTATGCTTTAATCCAAAACTGAGGCCAAAAATGTTGAGAAATGTTATGATTGGACTAAATCTCAAAATTGTTTAAATTATTGAAAAAGTTGTGCACCTGTTCTCTAATACACATTCGAGACAAACCCTAAATGGTCTGATCTTTACTATAATAGTATTGATGTCGAACGTGTTCTTGAATTGAAGGCATTCCCCAATTTATGTGAAACATTTTTAAATTGTTATTCAAATGAGAACTGATTTCATATCTCTATTCCATTAATTATAAGTCATATAAGTATTCAAATTCTATGAGAGAAACAAATCTTTTTAAATAATTTTATCTCTTAATAGCTTTTTTGATGAAACGATTCATTAATTAGTGGTTTCCCTCTCTATTGTCACAAATAACTTATTATTATAAATGAGTTATACTTTTATATTCGTTATACTCTGAAAGTATATTCTGAAAGT
>JAQIYB010000527.1:0-11036 GCA_034699325.1 Oribatida sp. Gr-Ori-00743 | reverse complement strand
GAATGATTGTAACTGATTGAACCTGACAACTCTAAATTAGGCGAATATAAACTAGAATGTAGAATATAATTATGCGAATTAGACCAAGACTATTCGTCTAAAGAAATATCAAAAATAAACGATTGCGATATACCTTGGATTTTATCAAAATAATAGGGTTTAATTTAACCTGGATAAGCTGTACTTTTTAAAGAAGCCGAGACTCATTGCGCAAAATCTCCAGAAAACTGTTGACTCACACCCGGAAAGGCAGACAAAAGCACTAAAAGAGTGCGAAATCCCCGAAAATTAGCGAAATTTAGTGTTTGTTTATATGTCTGTCAAAAAGGACTGAAAATGTTTGTTATGTAATGAGATCTGAATATCAAAAACAAAACTTATCTCTCTTTAAATTGAATTGTATTGGAACTAGCTATTAATCAATAGTTTAAATGGATGAATAACAATGCCATTAATCTCTAAGTGATGACTGGGAGTTTGGAAAAGGGGGCGGATTTTCAATCTTCAAACAAACCTAACGATTAGATTTCAGTGGAAAAACATGACTTCAATTGAATCTCAATTTAAATATCATTTGATCTGAAATTTTCATTCAATTTGTATTTGATTTTTGTATTTAATGTGAAAAGTGTTTCATTCACTCAATAACTCCAATAATAATAATATTAAATAATAAATAAGCGAAACATTTGAGACAAACGTATAAAAAGTTTGATTTGTTATTTAAATTAGACTTTAATTTAGTTTTGTTTTTGTGTTTAGTTTTCGTTGTTTTAGATTTAGTTTTAGTCGTCTTTCAGTAGTTTTTTGTTATTGTTTTTCATAATTAATATAAATATAAAACTAAAACCAATTTCTATTCGTTTTTCGCCAAACAATTAATAATTCAATTGATTTAAAACATAATAATTAATAATATAATGAATAAAATGAACGGAAATAACACCGAAACCAATGAATTGGACGAAAACGGGACTAACAGTCAGAACAACGATTCGGCGGACAATCAAATGAATCTAAGTTTCGGCAAAAAACGCTTTTTTGGCAGAAAAGCCGACTCTACTCTCGAATCGCAACACAAGGCCACCGACGGTCAACAGGTCAACACCACAAAGAGGTCACACAACAAGTGGCCGACCATTTCTTCCAGTAATAGCAGTAATCAATTGAATAATAACAGCAATGGATATAAGTCTGCGGCCAATGATATCCAAAATGAGGACAAGTTTTTAGGCGAAGGCATACAATTCAATGCAAAACTCATTGGACACGAGTTTGTGGCCGAAGCCAGAGGGGAACAGATGTGTCAACAAAGCCTCAAAAAGTTGAAGGTATTCCTCAATTGATTAAAGCCTTATATTCTCTGATCTATCGATAGTTTTGCTATAAGTGCCTCGAAATGGATTTAAAGCTCAGGAATGCGATACCATTTCATGCCTGACCTCTAAACTAGACTTTTGTTTAATGATTTCCGACTTAATTATGCCTTTCCTTTAGTTTTCAAATTTTAGACAAAACTAATGTTTAGATAAGTATTTGAATGTAATTTCAGTTCAATTGACGCAAACATTTGATAAAAATTATTTTGAAATCAATTATCGGAAATGTATTCACGATTTCCATAACTTTAATGATAAGAATAATTAATTGAATTTTTTATTATATCAAAAATTTGATAAAATGCACTAAAAATGAATTTTTGAACCTTTCGTTCAAAACTAATGTTTATTTTGTGCTAAACTAAGAAATATTTCGCAAATTGTGTTAAATTCCGAGAAATTCTCCTACTTTTTAATCAGTGGTGTAAATGACTGATACAATGGGCAGAGAACACGCCTCCCATTCATTCCTTTCTAACATTTCTTCATATATTTTAATCAATTGCTATAAAAATCAATTGTTTTTCGCATAATATCGCGAATCACATGAGATCTGAGACAATAACAAAAACAAATAACAAGAACTCCAGAAAACTAATCGGAGAACAATCACAAGAGTTGTTAAACTACTGGTCTTGTGATCAGAATTGTTATCCAAATGACATAATTCTAAATATCATTGAAATAAGTGTCGAATCCTTTGCTCTCAAAATGTTTTCTATATTTTTATCAAATTTTTATCACATTTTACGGAAAATAATTTTTGATTAATAATAAAATCTAATCACAGATACTCCACAAAGGACTGGGAGGTCACAAACGCAAAGTTCATTTATTTATATCGTTCGAAGGGATAAAGATTAGGGACTCGACCACTTCCGAACTCATATACCACCACTCAGTGCCACAGATTTCATTCATATCCAGGGATGAGTCCGATACCCGCGCTTTTGGATATGTCTTCGGGTCGAGTAGTACTGGCCATCAGTTCATCGCTTTTAAGGTTTACCTCAAATAAAACCAAATTTAAACCAATTTATTGAGTATTTCCTTCAATTATAGACGAATAAGGAGGCGATGCCTATAATGGTATGAAATCTATTCCTTAACCAAATCAAGACTTTGTTTGACAACTGAGAGGAAGGGTTGAAATAATTTCATTCCTATATTTAATTAAAGTCTGGTTTTGGTTTTGGTTTTGATTACTGAAAATTTGATTCATTTCTGAGTTTATTTGATTTTTGATTGCAGTCAGCGATAGGACAGCTCTTTGCGGCCACACTCATGAGGAAGAAGAGCGAAATAATCGTCAACGAGAGCGTCATAACCGGTGTCACAACAGGTGTCACATCGCCAGCAAATCCCGTCACAAATTCCGGTGCCATAAACGAGGAGAAGATTCGCCGCGAGTCGAGCGCCACACTCAGGCCGTCGCGCTCAGAGTCACCAAACGTGCCATCAATGCCAGCACCGCCTGTGCCCACCAAATCGAGTAGCAGTTCGGCACCGGCTGCCGATGAACTCGACTTCTTCTCTGCTTTCGAACCAATGGACTCTGTCTTTGAGTCCGACTTTAAAGTGAATAAAGAGAAATTGGAGCAGGTACATCTCTTACATCCCTTTCCTTACATCTATTAACAGATTTTATACTCACTTTTCTTCATTGATTAGATGCCAATAACAGACCCCTTGAGTGCTGACCCGTTTGCCTCTTCATTTGGTTCTTTGTCTCTATCATCGGGAGATTGGGCCAACTTTGATGAGGACAACAGTCTGTCCGCCAGTGGTAACTCAAACCTGCAGTCAAACAGCCATCCCTTCGGTCACAACAGTAGTAAACTGTTCGATCGAATAGACTTCCAAAAGCCTCAGCCGTTAGCCAACAGTTTCAATGAGTCCTCGTCTTCTATGGCTCTCCACAGTCTATTCAACACTTCGGGACACCACAATCCGCTAAAAGTGAGGACAACTTTCCACTCAATCAATGAAATTAATTTGAATTCTTTCCCGAATCAGTCGTCAACGCAATTGAATGCGAATATCGTAAACAGTGAAGCCATGGCTATCCCTCAGCGCAACGTTAATCGTAATAATTCTCAGTCGGCTCTAAACCAATCGGTTGGTTCGACCACTTCTTCAACGGATCGGTAATCAAAGAACCATTTGTTCAAAAATGATCTGAAATTAAAACTGTATTACAGTTACGCGTGTTTTGCGGAAATCCATTCAATCAGTTCTTCGATATTCGACTCAATGTGTGACCAAATGGCAGCCGAAGCCGAACTCCAACTCTCCAAACAATACCAGACATCGAAGTCACTAAACAGTTCACTAAACGGCGGGTTCGGAGTCGGCACTCAGCAGCAGCTGAGCTCTTCCCTCAACAAAACTGGAGACAACTTTTACTACTCCTTCGATAATCCACTAAACAGTGAAACACAGAAACAAAACTTTTTATTCGCAAATAATTACCAAAACTCTGGTCTCAGTTCACAACAAAATACTAACGAATTTAATGCTCAAAATGTTTGGAATAATAATAATTTCAATAATATTTCAGACATTAACACAAATAATAGCTTTAATGCAAACAGTAATCAGTCGAATAACGTGTGGTCGACCTCTTCCTCTCTGTCCGACAGATCTTTGGCTAACAGTCAAATGTCCGGTGCTTCTTCTCCTCCGCCGCCGTCTATATCGGCGCCCACACCACCCAATCCTATGACCACAACCGGATTTGGTATCAATCGGTCAAACGATATGTTAAATGACATAAATCCAGTATTCGCTGAATTGGATCCGTTAGGAAAGGACAGGCCTTTCGTCAATAAGTCACAATTTTTTGCCGTGAGTTCCATATTTCAAAAACTACAAGAATTTAGTGATTTATTTCAAAAACGTTTGATTAAAAACAGGAACAGAAACAGAAGCCATCCCTTAAAGACCTCAACAGTGAATATAATCCAAATAACCGGTCAATGAGTGCTAATTCTGTGCCGTTTACTAATCAAACGAATGACACTTTCAATCAAACGGTAAGTCTTTCCAAATATCTTTAAACACATAAGAAGTTCAAAACCCAAACAACACTTTCAAAACTGCTGTCCAACTCTTTCAATCAACTCATGCCTTCCCATTGTATGTCTGTTCCCAAAGCTTTCGAATGTGTCTGTCATTCAAAGTCGACCGCTCTCTTCAAACGCCAATCCCTTCGTAGAGTCCGACAGCTCTTCCACTAACAGTCGATTCTCTCCGAATCCATTTAATCCATTCAACGCAACCATAAATCCTTCGCCGCCGACATTTACAACTCCCCCATTGGTACCTACGCTCCCTGATAAATCATATACTCCTCCACCACCACTTCCGCCGCCGCGTCCTCCGTCTCGAGATTGTCCTCCGATTCCGCCGCGCAATGACTTAAATAGAGAGGCGCCAAAGACGCCGACTCCAGAGGCAGCTCCTCCGCTTCCAAGGCGAAGGACAATACTTCCAGAGCACCGGTATCAGAGCTTTGATGCCATTCACCGGCAGACTATCGATCCGTTTTCGCCGAATCCTTCGATAAATGCTATGAATTATAGTTTTTCGACAAATAATTCATTAAATGAAGACCTTATAACACCCGCTCCTCCTCTCCCTAACCCTCAGCGCAAAGTGCCGACTAACTCGCTTCCAGCTGTTCCTCCGCCGCAACCAATGGCTAGAAAACTGTCTTCGAGTTCAAGTCTCTCCTGGAAGACAACCCAAACCTCTTCTTGGGATCCATTCAACTGTTCTTTCGTTGATTTACAGTTGTCTTCGATGTCTTCAACTGAAAGTACGACACAAAAAAGTGAAAACAGTTTCCAAACTGATCCGGATATAAGTGATATACAAATGAAGGATACGTCGACTTCTACTCCAAAACAGTCGTCAGAAATAGTGCCAAATGTTAGAGAGTTTTCCGAAGACTGGAAATTAGCCGGAATTAGGTCCCGATATGATTGGGTCGAGAATATAGACAATAACAGTGAGAGCTCTGTGGAGACGCCTGTCTTTGAGCCAACACTCGTCGGTTCGTCGGGTTTTTCATCCGATTTCTCACAATTCTCTGAACAAAAACTATTGAAACATAACTTAGATTTGAGTCTCAGTTCTAATAACTCGACGGAAAACTTTGGCCACAGATCTGCGGCCAAACTCTCCAAACAAAACGCTTTAAATACTTCTTCGTCTGTGGATTCGCCCTCAGATAACAGGGAGGACCATATTTCGCCGCCCGAACGGAATATATTCATTCCCAAATCGGATCCGTTTGCAGACGACTTCTTTGCCCAATGATTTTGGGCCACTTTTCTGGCCTTTTCGGCACTTTATTAGCGAATCTTCTCTCGAATTAACTCTTTTTACTCTTTTATTGGATCTTATTTTCCATTCGTTCCACAAATTAATATAAAACATTATTTCGCAGCTCTTCTTCGAAGTCGTCGTTAAGACGTCTTAAGACTCTTCCCATAGATTTATGTTTGAATTAATCGTTGAAATACTTTACGATATTTCAACGCAAAAGACATATATTTTTTGATTTCAATTTATATACAGTTTATTATTATTTAGTTATTAATTATTATTTTGTTTTTACAAAAATTGTTTATTTTGTTTTCTTTTTGACATTTATTTTTGTAATTAGTTTTTGTTTCTCCCTTTCCCTCAAAAGCCCTCCCATTCCTTGAGAGCCCTTATGAGCGAACAAATCCTTTACCCGAATCTCACATTAATTCCTCGAGTATTTGTTTATTTTAAGAACAAGTATCAACTTTTCTGCATTTGAGCCTTCAATCAGTACTAACCCCTAATTATAAGACCTGGATCATTTAGGGAACTCCCTGCAAATCTGATTGAATGCTTCACTCTATTAATATTTGATAAAATGATCGAATAATTCAATATTTTCATCCAAACAGAGAAACACTAACCAAACCAATACTAATCAGAGCTCAGAGAACATATTCGGTGCCATTTCTAACGCAAATTCAAACAACATTTTCAGTCTTAACTAAACAATTGGTTTTCAAACAAAACATTAAATGCTTTTAATATTTCAAATCAATTCTAATTTCCTCTGAAATCCAGTGAAAGTCCGGTTAGTTTTGAGTATTATTTCGGTTATTATTTTCTATACTTTTTTTTGTGCAATAAATCCGTTTTTTCTTTACTTTTTTTCATAACATTTTTGAGACAAAATTTAATGTTTTTTTGGAAACTATTCAATAGATTTCTTTAAATAAAATCCAATTTAATATATATTTAAATAAAATTAAGAAATACTGAAGTATTTTATGCTCTTATTCTTAAATACCGAGAAATTAATGAAAAAATTCTCAAAATATCTCTTATTTTAAAAGTCTTTAAATCTTAAAAATGTATTAAATTATGAAATTTTATCGAATAAAAGTTTATTTTTCAATTCAATGTCCGGCGCTGTCGACCGGTGTTTGCATATTAGGCAACTCCTCGACTGACTTTCACTGAACTCAGGAATCAAAAGAATACCGGAATCGGAAGAACCGAAAGAAAAACGAGTAAAGAAGTGATTCACTAAAAGAAGAGATGATATCGAAGGACAACATTTACGACAATAACCTCGAAGAGGACGGACTGATTGGTCCGAATGAACGACAAGTGTTTCAATTGTTTTTCCGGATATTCGAGAGAATAAACAAAACAATAATTAAATGAAAACAATATTTACAACAATTTATTCAATAATTTAATGGAAAAAAGTGTTAAAAATCTGTTTTGATTTGAAATCTGGTGATCACTGAAAACAAAACTTTCAATCATTTAATTGAATACTAATTAATAATAATGAGTCAGATTTAGAATCTCTTGAGGACTAGAAACGCCTTAATCGCCGGCACAGACTCCGGACACTCTTAAATAAATGGTTTACTTCTAATGAATTGCACTTTGAGTTCAATTGAATTGATTTATGTTTTGTTAACTCTATATATGACTCGAAAATTAATTAGAAAAACAAAATTATGAGTAAAACAAATCAGAAATCGATAGCAATTGTTCGCTATCTATGACTGCCATTGAAGTACTTCCTCTCAATTTGGGAATTCCGTCGTCGAATCAAATGCTGATCAACTGTTAAGAGCACAGAATAAATAGAATTTAATTTTGCGAACAATTGGCGGAAAATTGTGAGAAAAAAGCAAAACATAACTCAAATAAGGAATGAAAGCGAACTTTGAATTCAAAGCAAAACAAAAACAAACAAAAAGTTATGAAAAAACTGAAAACTAGTTCTAAAAGTCAGACAAAATTAATTGAAATCCAATAAAAATGCGAAAAATAAGCAAAACTACAGAAATACGAGACTATACTCACATATATCTCCGGTGCCGTCGAGTGGTATCGAATCGAAAGAGGAATTACTCGAAGAGAGGCTTAAATCGCGTCTTAAAACATATCTCATTTTAGGGTTAAACCCGTTTTTATCGGACATAATCTCCGTCTCAAAGATCTCAAGAATTTCTGAGAATTCGGGACGAATTGAGCCGTTCTTCTAATCCGTGGAACAAATTCACGATTAAAATCAGAATAAAAAGAAATCAGTTTTCAATACCTGACAACAGAGTCGTGCGATTCGAGCTAAAAGTGTCTCCTTTGGAAGGGCCGGCAGTTTATCGAAGTTTATTAGGAAGCTGTCGTCGCGGCACAGGTAGTCGGGGTCGGCGGGTAATCGCCAATTGAGTTCACAGCATATTATGCCGTAAGAGAATATATCACATTTATGATTGTACCTGGTCAATTGATAAACGGTTTAAACTTAGTCTGGTATTAAGAATATGAAGGAAATGGGGTTTGTTTTAATGTTTTCATAAGTTTTGGACAAGATGAAATTCGGCGAAAAGATAAGACACCGGTTATAAATCTGAGAGAGTAGATATAAAATACAAATTATACCCGGATGAAAAAGACCCTGTATCTTATAATTAGAATTATAGGGACTCGTGAGTGAAAAATTCAATAAATCTTCAGATTATTTGAAGAATAATATGTTTGATATAACCATAAAATGAAGTTTTATGAGCAAAATTGGGTTCATACTCTTTCGACAACAACCGGCAAACAATTTAAAAAAGCAAACCTAACCTAACCTAACCCAACATAACCTAACCTAACCCAACATAACATAACCTAACCCAACATAAAACAACTTTTTAATTAATTTTAATTCTCATAATTTCTTTTATTTAATAATAATTAAATATAATATTTTAGATTAGTTTATCCTCCTTATAATTATTTGCCGGTTGTCCTCGGTTGTCGAAAGAGTATAAACCGCAAAATTAGAACTAAAAATTCTATAAATTGTGATAGGTCATAATTAGAGATAAGGTCTGTACATAAGAGCGGAATGTTTCGGCACATTATTCACTAATAAAAAGAGCACTCAATTCATATTTCAAACAAATTTTGTAAAATAATTAAAGTATAAAACTTTTATTACAAATGAGATAAGAATTGAATTTGGAATAAAAGAATGAGATTCTGATAATAAGACAGGTCTTCGGTATATAATAAATAAATTAAAACTAGCATGGTCAATAATTCCAATAATACTAATCTTTAGTTTAAATTAAAAACGAGTTTTAGTAACCCTTCAGTCGTTTAACCCTTCAGAGAACGACTAATTTACCCTGATAACGTGTAAATGATAATAATGGTGACCATAATTGGAGTTACTTGCTCCAAATTTCTATTAAATTATTCAAGCTAAATATTTTTTTCTGACATTCAATAACTATTAAAATAAGCCTCTCTTCTCGATTCAAAATAAATTGAACTTGCTTATTCAAAATAAATGGGTTATTTATAGCTAATTATGATATTAAATGATTAAGTTTCTAATAATTCAGAATTCAAATCAAGCGAATAATTAATTAAAATATACGAAAAGTGCTTAAATTAGACTAAAAAGGGTAAAATCTATTAATTGCAGGGATTGTTGATAACTAACGCCAAGTTCCGCACATTTTGCCTCAAAACTAGAGTTCAAACACTTTTTCTCTCCAAAAAACGTATTAATAAAACAGAGCCTAAATTCACAGCTCTTTAAAAATAATATCAAACACTGAGTGAAAACAACTCTTCGGAAGTGAAATGATTTGAAACCCAAAACTGTTAATTAGAATCCGAGAGAAAAATGTAAAAACTTTCTCAAAGAGTAAGAAAAAAGTCGGAAAACTTATAAATCATTTAATAATATGAGAGAAAATTCCTTATTTCTAAAAAGAGAGACTAATTTTTCAATAGATTATTATCAAAGAGATTAAGGGCTTTCACATACTTATTGCCATTAACTAGGTAACTTTTTTATTAAAAATTCCATTCTCTTATTTTTGGGGCTTTGGTTAACAAGAACTTTGAGATTAATATGCAGTTAAAGAGCCGTTAATCAAAACGATATAAACAAAACAAATAAGTAATTATTGAAGTCTTCACACGATATGAGACTATATTTAGTTAAACATTCTTTCAGTGAAAATAATTAGAAAAAGTGACGAATAATTGAGTGAAACAATCATTTCTCAAATGAGAATACAATACGAATACTATTTATAAGTCTTTGTAAATGAAAAGAGAAAAAATCGGACCAAAGAAGAAGAAAAAACTCAATCCTTTTGTGAAACTAAAATTGATTTGAATTCTGAATAAAACGATAATTTCTCTCAAAACTAATCCGACAACTATTCAGAGCCATGAAAACGGCTATCAATTCATAAAATAAGGGACAGATTTATAGGCAAATAATTGAATGCAAAAGAAATAAAAGATTTAAATATAAAAACTGGAAATGAGTTCAAACAGAAGTACTAATACTTCGCACAGAAAGAGATGGGAAGTGAGTGCGAAGAAGAGCTTAAAAACAAAGTTTTTGAATAGAAAACACAAAAATAGATTTCTCGCCGACTGTTTGGAAGAACGCCATCAGAACTGTTCACAAATATTACACAATTCTCTCGAATAGTCTATTTGTTTAATAATAAATAATAAACAGCCATTCCTTTGCCGGATAGAAGAGGCGGGGGTGGGGTGAAAGCACAGCAGACGACTACTGTATCATAAATAACCCGGTATTTCTGAACGAAAAACTGATAGATGAGTCTAAGAATCGGATAAATTAGTCGACAATTTCACAGAAAGTGCGGAAAAAAATTAATTCACAAATAGTTTTGAGCGAAGAAAAAGTCGATTCACAAGAAATTCAATAATAGTTTTATAACAAAAATCTTTTTGCTTTTCTTCTGCGAAATAAACAGAAAACTGAATTCAAATAAAAGATAAAATAACTTTTTCCACGAACCAATTGCTGACTACTTTCAAAGTCAGTACTTCTGTGAGAAAACTATTCGCAAATATTCAGAATTTGAGTCAAACTATTCATTTATACAATCATTAAATTGAAATTCAAAAACAATCCGGACTCTAATGGATGGGAAAGACCCGAAATAGAGACTAATTCCTGAGTGAAAAACATTAAAATTCTGTTCAAAAGCAAAATAACTCCGAATACAAACCATTGGCCTTTAATAGACTCGGGAGCCAACCAATAGGGCGAGCCTACAGTCGGCAGCTTCTGATCCTTAGAGGGCTCAGAGG
>JAQIYB010000526.1:0-11042 GCA_034699325.1 Oribatida sp. Gr-Ori-00743 | reverse complement strand
TGTTATATTCGGACATATATTATATATTTTTATTTATTGCAATTAGAGTTCAAAATCCCTTAATTTCAGTAAATCTCTGATTAATAACTAAATTACTCGAAACAACAAAAATAATTTTTAAAGTAATAATATTTTTTCAGAACCAAACCAAACCCTCCGAACTCTTGAGGTTTAGGGCAATGATTGCTACGAGTGTTTAAGACTGGGATATAATAATAGGGTTGATATCGAATTAAAATATTCTTTACTACAAAGTTGGTCTCTAAGGAGGTGTGAAATAGATTTGAGTTTCGAAACAGAATTGTTTGACTAAATTTGTCGCATACTTCAAATGGTTGGCCAATTGTTGACTAAATTGAGGGGTTTTGAAGGTATAGTAAGAATTACTTGTTCTCTAAGTATATAAAACGGTATTTGTTTGGACAAATAGATTATAAAATGAGTACAATTTCTAAGACTTAGTTGTTATGTAATGTGCATCAAATGTAATCTCTATCGACAATGACATTCAGTATATTATTTCAATTAACGATAATTATATTAAACATTAATTATTGTGAGCTTTTGATAAAACATTATTACAAAACAAATGCCAATTAATTGTTGATTTGTTTCTCTTTTTTGGTTTCACTATTATAACCACTCGATTGTAAAATAGTGTAAAATTACTAAAAAAAAGTTAAATTCGGAAAATATTACAAAAATTATATTGAAATTTGACAAAACGTTAATATAATAGTTGTATCGCATTTCGGTTGCACTTACTGTACGAAAAGGGATACTAAATATATGAGCAAAAAGTTTTCGTTTGATAACAACCTTCTAAACACTGCCATTGAATTAATTGAATTATTGACAAAACCGAAGGGTTTTCCAACAATATTGTGAATATTTTGAGTGTTTTAAGAATGTTATGTTATGTTTAGCTCTAATGCTTGAAACGAATGCCCGGTGTTCTCAGCTCTTCATTTCTTATTCTGTCTTTAAATTCTTTATCTCATATTTTTTTAATACAATGTTTTAAAGCTATTATTATATTAATTATTATTATTTTTTAATTATATTTTAACGACAATTATCTTAAACTACTGTCAATACCGACACAATTACACACAACTACCGGTGCGCCTCTTGTCCAGGTTTGGAGAAAGGCTCTAAAAACTGATTTAGTGATAATTTAATGACAAAACAAAACAAAAATAAGACTTTATTTTAATTCACAAAAATTATTTAATTGTTATTAAATAGAAAAACAGTTCTAAAAAATTGTATCAAAATTTTGTTCAAATCCTACAAAAGTTGAAGAAAAGTAATGAAATGTTATGAATTGAATTTGAATGAAACGATAAAATCTATAAAATTAAACGAATGGCAAACAAATGAAATCTATTATTATTATTATTATTATTATAATTATTATTATTATTATTATTATTATTATTGAAAGCCATCTCTATTTAGAAGTGATTTAATTCATTGAATCGTTGAAATTCTTTAAGAAATCTATTATCTTATGATTAGGAATATTATTAAAAATTCTTTTATATATAATTATAAATACATTAATATTACAGTTATTATAAATATTATTGAAAATCATTTCTTTTATGTTTTTCTTCATTAGTTAATTATTGCACTAAAAAACAGAATTATTTCACAAATTCTTGATTCTGACCATAAATTCTTAAATTCTTTGTTTAAATGTCTTTAAATTGATTTGATATTTAATTTGCGCTTAAAGTTTAGTAATTGATTTTAATTGTAATTTCACTAATTTTTGATTGTATTTATGAAATGCAATGACAATAAGGCTATAGAATCGGTGTTTCAAAAGTTGATTATAATTATAAATATCTGTAAAATTATTATTTATAAATGATCTTGGTTAATAATATGATTTCGCTTATTATTTGCTTTCAGATTCTGCAAATATTTGAGAGATTCTTCAAAATTATGTTTCTTGCGATCAGTTGTTTAGATCTAATTTGTGGCCACTTTTTGCAAATGATTGCAAAGCACTGCCAATGAATGTATTGAATGTATTGTACGGAAAGTGTTTGAAACCCAAATTATTGTTTGTATTTTCAGTCGATTCTTATAATTCTCCTCAAAGACTATATAAAGAAATTATTTTGATTTTCATGAATCGTTTGATTAGTGAATAGTTTCCGACAGTTTCGGAATCGGTGTCTGCACTCCGCATACATCGGTGTCCGCCTGTCGTCCCCCGCATCTCCCACACGATATACACTTTACTACACAGCCTTTACTGATACAGGAGCTCATCCTTGAACGATGTCAGCTGCCCGGGACCTACATTGAGGTAGAGCACCACAGAGGTGTAGTCCCAATACATTTATGCAATGAAAAGAGCGTTTATTTCTCTCAAAGTCTAATGCATTTCACTCTTTAGAGAACTGTAAACAATTGACGAGTGATTAGAAATTTAAAAATGTGCCTCAGATTTGATTATTGGTGTGATTGGATTCCGCCACTTCCACATCAGAAATTAGTTCATTGAGGCCCGGATGACCTATTTTTTGATTGCGAGGGGGAAGACATCAGCTATAGTGGTGTTCCCCGTGACATCACATCTGGGCTTACTATCACATAGTAAGATATGCGCATTGGCTTCGAGTAGTAATCGCTGACTGTTTTCATAGAGTCAAGTCGTCTGCAACACAGCTCTCACTTATTATTGCTTTTCACTGCAATAATACACTAAATAATTATGTTTTTCTCCAAAATATATTTATTTTAGACCTTAATTCAGTGCATTTCATCACTTTTGACGGATTGGCATTTGTGTGGACTCTAATTGCAATTGAATTTAGTTTACAGTTTGCAATAACAGTGCAATACTATTACCATTCACTGAGGCTTCGGTTCGGTTGGCAGAGGGCGCGACACTCGGCCCCAAACTGTAACGAATCCAACTGTAAGTACAGTTATGATCGAAAATATTAATTCCGCAGATATTTAGTCGAAATTGATATTAAAAGCACTCATTTGGTTATTAGAAGTGTTTTCGGGGCATAATCTTTTGCCACTGATAACTATTCTTGCAAATATCTAATCAAGATCAAGCTTATCGCCAGCTTCTTAGCTTCACTTCTTATTCCAGACTTTTAGAATTGTCTTGGATAGAGATTATTGCCTTGCTCACTTCAATATCATATTTTTGAAAAATGATATCTTCTTTACTTTGTTTGGATTCTTAGAATTGAATCCAAGATTTGCATAAATGCATTGAAAATCCGTTCCAATAGTTTCATAGAACTGTTTAATTTAGAAACAGATTAAAACTTATCGCACTCTGGGAAATGCGATAAAAGGCAGTGCCATGGTCAAATATTCAAATTTCAAGGCAATTTCAAAATTCAAAATTCGTGTCTTTTAGTTCATTATTTTTTGAGTTTCTAATAAATTAATCTTGATAATTTTATCGAGCAATCCATTTGCATGTAATATTAAAAATAATTTGATAAATTCAACCATGATCAACTAATTAGAGTTCTAAAAGTTAATGGAAATGAATGCATATAAAGAGCCCATACTATCGGTACTATTGGTTGCATTAATAATAATATTTATTATTAGTATATTTGTTGTAATACAAGAATTGATTAGTTTTTGCAATAGTTTTCAAATGTTTTCAGTTTCAAGTCAAACGTCAATTTGAGAAAAGAGCATAATTTGTGACATAATTTGTCAATAAAATCAATTTTGCAAATAATTAGTTCATTTGAGTGTTAATACGATTAATGCAATTCTTTTGAATAATACTTCGATTAAAATATTGTTTATTGTAAACCAAATAAATTTCTAAATTTGATTGTCAAACATTTTGCTGGGAGCTATCAACATCATTTTTATAATATGCTAGGTGCATTATTCGGACAAAATTGCAAAAGATCTTGATAAGATGTGAAGAAATTGAAATATTCTAGCTCTATTTTTCAAATTACAAATGACGACAAACAATATAGTATTGAAAAAGCACTCAAACATCTTAATAATCATTGAATGAATGGACTAAAAGCAATTTAAAAATGTTGCTGGATCCAAATACTTTAAACATTTGTATTGAATAGAATAATGAGCATGTACATAATCTGAATGAGTCTATTTTTAAATTAATTTCTTATCAAAAATAATTAGTCGCTTAACAGAAAATATTGTCAATTATTTTAATGATTCGTTAAAAGACATTAATTTTGAAATAATTTTAAGTCAATCGACGGAACCATTGAATTGTATTTTTAATTGCTTTTAATCCATGGATTCAATGATAATGAGCTGATTATTAAAATATTTGAGTGCTTTTTCAATATAATATTGTTTGCCGTCATTTGTAAGAAGTAATCATTTGTTTTGATTTGAATGATTCTGTAAAATTGACAGTTTTGCATGGTATTACATGGTATTACATGGTATTACATGGAATTACATGGTAAATACATTTCTCAAATGAGGTAAATATACAGACGAGTAGACAAAACGTTCAAAATCTGTGTCTCATATCACTCACCAAAGTATGGATGAAAAAGTGGCTAATATTTGGCCAATTCTTGTGCTGCGGAGATATCTTTTTGTTGTGATTTGTGAATAAACGCATTGATGGCAATATTCTTACACAAACTTAGTGAAAACGGTCTTCAATTATACAAAAGAGTTGATAAACAAGGAGATTCTTCACTCACTTATTGTCCATCTTTTGGAATCTTATTGAGTAATATGTCTTTTCTTTATATCTCTTTATTATATATTCTTTTACCACAATTTTATAGCTTCATAGCAGCCATTTGTAGGGGTAAATAGATAATTGCCCTCAACTTTTAATTTTATCTATTCACCCATGCTAATCTCATCAATCTTTCCTATGGGCTCCTTCTGTAAGCCAGAAAAGGGGGTAAATTTTTGAACATATAAAAACAAAAGCCCTATATTTTTGACAAATTCAAACATTTTTGGCATATTTTTTGCTTTAATTTTTAAAGATTATATAATTTCTATCAATTAAATACAAATTAAAAGGACAGGAGACAAAAATTAGCCAGGTCTTAATTAAATGAATGTATTGACTGAAGATTCGGTCTCTTTTGAAGTTAAACTCGTGTTTTAGAATTGAAATCATCGTTCATTAAAATAACCACAATTTTTGCACAAATTGATGTGATATTTTAAAATGATCTTGCTCATTCTTATGTAAAATTGACGGAAAATACAAAATATTGGATTTGTTTGTGATAGAAGTCATTTCATTTGATGAGGACTTTCGTTTAATGTCCAAATTGTTGCTTATGTTTGGAGAGTTGAATTAGCAAGATCACAATTGATCAGAATTGGCCTATTATTTGGATTATTGAAACAATAATAGGAAGAAATTACTTTTGATTGTATCGTATTTCATGTGATTTCATAATAAAAACATTTTTAAGAATATAATTGTTTTCAGAGAATAAGAATTTCAGAGTTTGTGGTAAAACCAGGTTTTGTTGATATTGAAAAATAGGAACACACATAAGTCGGCCTCAAATCGGCGGATATGAACGTTTTAGGCATCCATTTACTACTTCTAGTAAGGCCTGTATTGTGACAAAAGTCGGCCATTGTTGGCTACCCCGTTCCCGCTAAAGTGGAGAACCTTGCACATGTCTGTTTAACAGTCATAATTGAAAAAATGTTTGAAAATCACATTACATTTCATTAATTGACGCAAAAGCTTCCAAATTGTCTATCAATTGGACTCTCATTTGACTCATTCTTCGTGAGTCCATCCCTATTATATCAACCGTTTATTGCACTCATATTTCGTTAATATTTAAGACTTATATGAGCTCTAAGTCTGTGGACAAACTCACCAGACATCCGTTGCCATACATATAGATGGGTTTGAAGGCCCGCCACGAGATATTCACATCTGAGCCACAAATTGGTTTCGTTTGCTATTTTTCAGTGATATTCCTGTGAATAATCGCCATTTTTATTGCAAAAGATTATTAATTTGAGTTTAAGGCCAAACGACAACTGTTTTCCTATAATTGAATTCACTATTCTTTTGACGATTTGATTGGACTGAATGGAGGTAACAAATATTGTTCCTATTTTTACTCATATTATGAGAGAATTTAATTTTGTGACAATTCTGGAGTCATATCATTAAACAGAATCACTATTCCATTGGAAAACATCTTTTGTTTGCGATTCTCTTCAGAATAACTGGTTTTGTGTCTGATTTGCATATAATTGATCGACAATTAATCAAAATAATACCATTTAAATGCCTTTTCATTCTTCTGACGCAATATTTTCCTAATTTTAATCTATAATTCAGTAATTTATAGATACAAACAATTATTATAGTTTACAATCAGTTGTCTTAAGACCGCAATTGTCTGATTGGCGCCAATAGAGTGGTATATAAATCCTATAATAGCGGTGATTACCTCCTCTCAGACCCCTTTGGTTTTTTAAGTCTTTGTACTCAAACAGGAGTTTAATGTCCAAAATAGTGTACTTTTGCTGCAAATACTTCACTTAAATCCGATAATTTCGACAAAATGGTGGACAAGACTTTTGTCACATTCCTGTATAAAAATTGCCACAAATTATACTCTATTTCTCTAATTAAAGTCTATCCAATGAATTAAAAATAATTGATCTAGATATTTTGCTTCTAATTAGATCTAAATCTTAGTAATTTGAAGAGTTTGTAAAATTGATAAGCTAACCATGGCACATTTTATAAAAGAGCTAATATGTCTGAAAGAACACTTGTATTGACCAGAATCTGTTTGATTAGTGTTGTAGAGGAAGGCCTTCTTTATATCTGTCAAATTGAAAGCTAACGGAGTTTAAAAATTGAAATTCCTCAAAGATAATGTTGCAAGATGACTTTGGATAGATTTCTGATTTTAGGCCTAACTTTGGTAACAAAGGGGTAGACTTTGTGTTAGTCTACGATAGAGTGCGCTATCATTTGGAGTGAATTGAAAAATGCGTTTATTATAAGTGAAATGAGATTTCATTATTAGATGTAAATAAAAAGAGTGTCAATAAAATGCCAAAAAACAAAATCAATTAATGGTTTCTTACAATTCAATTACAATTATGATAAGAGGTGTGAAGACATCCATAGATTAGTGGCTCAAAAATATGATGAATTGAGACTAAAAGCGATGTTTTGTTTACAGTTTTGTCGCCCGAAACACAGCAAATGAGAAAATACACCAAAGGAAAGACAGAAAAGCACAGCCACAGAGAGCCTCAGCCACAGGTGCCGTCCACCGAAGCGCAGCCCATAGTCAGCCCCAGCATAAGTCCGAGTTCACCAGAGTCTGAGGCCGGCCCGTCAGTGATGGCTGTACCCGAACGCACAGAAGAAGAGGCACAGAGCCCTTTCGACCAGCCCTCCACCAGCAAAGACTACCCAAAAGTCAGTCCTTTTGTTTGACATTTAATACGATAATAGACTTCGGACACAGAATAACATAAACTGTCCGTCACTTTAAAGCCTTTATTAGAGAGAAATGTGTGAACTCTTAACACAAAACCAAAGCATTGAATCATTTGATTGAAAACCACTTTTATCTCACTTTTTATTTGTCGGAAAATTTTCATATTTTAGTCGAAATACACACAAAGTATCGCATTTCGCGTTAATTAATAACAAAATAATATCTGAATGTCTCTCAAATCGATTTTATTCATTAGTTTTCACTTTTGTTCACAATTTTTGAAATATATTCTCAAAAATGGAGTCTATTTTCACGAATTGTTTTCAATCATTTAAATCTAAGGTTAGATTCGGTAAAACCGTTTCAATGGTTTGATTGACAAACAGTTTCTGTTCCTCTCATTTGATTGCTTTCTATAATAAAATGGTATTTCTTTAGGAAAAGAAGTTATCTGCGGTGGGAGTCAGTGGCGAAACGTTGTCTGTGCGGCCAAAGCAAGTAATGATCCACCACCCGGGTCAGGCCAAAGCCAAACCCACCTCCCGAAAGAAACACTCTCTTCAGGCCGACCTTGATGTGGACAAAGAGTTTCAAAGGTGCAAAGAGGAGGGCTCGAAACGACTGGACCTAACAAAGTGTAGTCTGACAACTCTTCCGGCGTCTGTAAAAGAGTTGACACATTTGGTTGAGTTTTATTTGTATCAAAACAAATTAGTGACTCTTCCGCCGGAAATCGGAAATTTAGTCAATTTGCAAATGTTGGCCGTCAACGAGAACTCTCTGACCAGTTTGCCCGACTCGTTGGCTAACCTCAAACAGCTCAAAGTGCTTGACCTCAGGCACAACAAACTTAATGAGGTCTCAACCGATTCACTCTCTCATTGAATGTGAATTTAACTTTGAATTCATTTGAATATCGTTTGAATAGATTCCTGATGTGGTCTATAAACTGACTTCACTCACAACACTTCATCTTCGGTTCAATAGAATCAAAATCGTCGGCGAAAACATTTCTAATTTAACGGTAATTCACTTTACAATGATTTTCAACTTTTCATTAATTGGAGTAATTATTTTTCTTTTAGAATCTAACCATGCTTAGTCTTAGGGAAAACAAAATTCGGGAACTGCCGGGTGGTGTGGGCCGTCTCACACAACTGGTCACTCTCGACGCTTCCAATAACCATTTAGAACATTTGCCAAACGGTTGGAACCCATCCTTAAAGCTCTGTCTTATTTATAGTCATCTCTTTTCTATTAATATACAGAAATTGGAAATTGCATTCAATTGTCGACATTAGATGTCCAGCACAATGAACTCATTGATATTCCCGAAACGATTGGCCGTCTGACCAATTTGACACGACTCGGACTCAGGTATTTAATTATCTCTCGAATAGGTTTTGTGTGAATTATTTAAATTTATTCAATGATTTTGACTAAAATACATAAATTAACGGAATTAACAAAATATGATTAATTAAATACTTTCCTCAACTTTTCGTTGAATACTAAAAAGTGTTAAAATCTGAAAATTATAAATAACTCAATGATTAGAAAATAAGGGTTGAGATAAATGTTCGCTCAGTTATTGCAATAAATGAAGGGATGACTCAATTAATAAGTTTTTATTGAAACTATTGAGTGCTTTGAGAAACCCATTAAGTTTTATAAACTATTTTTCTATTATATTATGAAATTTTGATTTGATTTTTGATCAAAACAAACACTATTTAGGCTTTACTTCTGTTTTTGTTTCTTTTTTTCTCAAATAAAACGATCGGTAAATGTGTCCAAAACTGAAATTATTTGCCGTAAGCCTCAGATGTGAGAGTGTTTTGAAGGGTTTCTAGTTTTCAATTAATCAAATTGGGTTTACCATGTTATTAATTGATTGGAACCGTTGTTCAGATACAACCGCTTGCAATCAGTGCCGAAGTCATTAAGCAATTGCATAATTCTGACGGAATTTAATGTCGAGAACAACTCATTGTCACAACTGCCAGAAGGCCTGTTATCTAGTCTGTCCAATTTGACCACACTCACTCTATCACGAAATCAATTCACATCATATCCAGTGGGCGGTCCCTCACAGTTCTGTAACGTCTATGTAAGACAATTGAGACTTTTGCTATACTTGACTAAACTGACCCGTCTTATAGTCTATAAACATGGAACACAATAAGATTAACAAAATTCCTTTCGGGATATTTTCGCGCGCGAAGAACCTGACAAAACTGAATATGAAAGACAATCAGTTGACTTCTCTGCCATTGGACATCGGCACTTGGACTAATATGGTTGAGCTTAATCTGGGCACAAATCAGTTGACCAAAATTCCCGAAGACATTCAACATTTGGAGAATTTGGAGGTTTTGATTCTAAGTAACAACAATTTACGTCGTTTGCCGCCAACGGTCGGAAATCTTAGGAAATTAAGAATTTTGGACTTAGAAGAGAACAAATTGGAAGCTCTGCCCAACGAAATAGGTTTCTCTCACTCTTTCTCAACACTTTTTACATTTATTTATTTGATTAAAAGGTTTTCTACGAGAACTGCAGAAGTTGATTGTGCAGAGCAATCAATTGGCATCCCTTCCCCGGGCTATCGGCCATCTCTCTAAACTCACGTATTTGAGTGTCGGTGAAAATAATTTGAGTTCTATTCCCGAAGAAATCGGTAATTATTAGCAAATTGTCTAAAATTAATGAAAATCACTGAAAAATATGATTAAATTTTAGGCACTTTAGAGAGTTTGGAGTCACTCTACATAAACGACAACCCAAATCTGCATAGCCTTCCATTCGAATTAGCTCTTTGTGCTAATCTTCAGATAATGAGTATAGAGAACTGTCCTTTATCTCAAATTCCAACCGATATCGTGAACGGTGGACCCTCTCTTGTAATTCAATACTTGAAAATGAAAGGCCCGTATCGGACGATGTGATGACATATGACTCACAATAACTAAACTATTATTTGAGAAATAATTTTATTTGAGAAAATGTTTTACATTTTGATCAAAAAATTTAGTGAAAAACAAAAACAAGAATTTTTGATAAATTGTTATTTATTGGGGTTTCGGTGCTCACAAACATTGAATTCATTGGAATCGATGCCAAATATATCGTTGAATGGAATCCGAGTCGAAAAGCGATCGTTTGAATGTTGGAAAGGCATTAAAAGGCGTTATTCTAATCAATTTCTGATTAATTGTTTGAAACGCTTCTAAAACTGTCTAAACCTGTAAACCACTCACTGTTTATATAAACCATTCGTTCGTTGAATTCTTTATTTTTAATTATCAGTCATTCCGTTTGTAATGACATAAACAGTATTTAAACCATAAATATATCACAAAAGCAAACATCAATTCATTGAATATTTTCAAAGTTTTACTAAAAAACGTTTTTAATATTTTAAAGATTTTCGTTCGAATCGTTTTTCATTTAAATTCTCATAATTAAAGTGTATTTTTATTTTAAGCAAAAGAAATATCAGAATTAAAACATTAGTCAAAAGACAATAAAATATTTGCTGCCATTAAATGAGGAATATTTTGATTTCCAAACAAATCTAAT
>JAQIYB010000525.1:0-11042 GCA_034699325.1 Oribatida sp. Gr-Ori-00743 | reverse complement strand
TATTTTTCGTGATTTGTATGGGTTTTGGTCTGACATTCTTCAGAGCATTTGTTTTCATGATTGGTATTATTGTTGGAAACATTCCAGAAGGTACCTTGATTAATTTTCCATAGATTATACGAAAACCGTTTCATTGATATCAATACAGTCGTAGAAAATTATGAAAAAAATAGAAATTTATATTTTTAGACGACTTTTGATTCCAACTAATCATCAAAACAATGATTTTTGACTTTAGTTTGAATTTTGATATTTTCCTCTCATTTATATGTTTTATAATTTATAAATGTATAATGAGATTCATTAATTAACCTAGGTCTTCTTCCTGCACTGACTGTGGCGCTCACTTTGACAGCTAAAAGAATGGCCGCTAAAAACTGCCTTGTTAAATACTTGGAAGCAGTGGAAACACTGGGCTCGACGTCCACTATCTGTTCGGACAAAACGGGTACTTTGACTATGAATCGAATGACTGTCGAACACGTTTACCTTGGTGGTAGAATCACAAGGGTTTCCCATAAGCAAGAGGAAGTAGAACAGGACATTTCAGATATTATCGTTTCCTGGGATGCATACACCAGATGCTGTAGGTTGTGCTCCAGAGCTGAGTTTATGGACAATAATGAGGATATAATGAAGAGACAGGTCGCGGGCGACGCCTCCGAGACGGCAATCATAAGGTTTATGGAGTCCGTGACGGGAGTCGTCTCCAAATTTAGGGAAAAGTACCCGAAAAGCGCGGAGAAGCCATTCAGCTCTACCTACAAATACCAGTACTCAATCCATCGCAACCAGGAGCCAAAGCCCGGGTTAAACAACAATTTTATTCTAGTCATGAAAGGCGCGCCCGAAAGGATCATTAAATTGTGTTCGACTATTATATCAAGTGATGGAACCACCGTTGAGATGAGTGAACAGCACTTGAAAGAGTTCGAGGAGGCCTACAGAGAGTTGGGATCAATGGGCGAACGGGTCATTGCTTTCTGTGATTTCGAGTTCACACAGTTTCCACCTGATTATAAATTTGATCTTGATAATGGTAGTGATTTTGAGCTTGGTAACTTTAGATTTTTAGGCCTCATCGCCCTCATTGATCCACCAAGGTGATTTTAATTTTGATTTTACATAACTTGTACAATAAATGTGCTATTTATCTGAGCCAGGCCATCTGTGCCTGATGCAGTAGCAAAATGCCGGTCCGCTGGTATTAAAGTTATCATGGTGACTGGAGATCACCCGATCACAGCCCAGGCCATCGCAAAATCGGTTGGAATATTCAGTGAATCCCATCGCAGGTCAACACGCATTTCGAGGCCTTCCATCGATCGGGTGGGGAGGGGTAATAGTGCCTCTATTGTAGTTCCTGGCGATGATCTGGCACAGTTGACAGAAGAAGAGTTGCGCGATATTCTGCACAGTTATAGGGAAATAGTGTTCGCCCGGACCTCACCGCAGCAGAAGTTGAGAATCGTTGAGAACTGTCAATATTTGGGACAAATAGTCGCCGTTACCGGTGATGGAGTCAACGACTCGCCAGCGCTCAAGAAGGCCGACATCGGTATTGCAATGGGAATAACAGGTAAGTCCTCTGCATTTCAGTTGTCATCCGAAGAGTCTATTGTCTTGTTTTCGGTCCAAAGGATCTGATGTCTCGAAACAAGCGGCAGATATGATACTATTGGACGACAACTTCGCGTCGATTGTGATCGCCGTAGAAGAGGGCCGAAGAATATTCGATAACATGAAGAAAACTATTAGCTATATATTGGCCGGAAGTGTGACCACACTCTACCCGTTCATGATTTATGTGATCTTCGGCTTTCCCATAGCCATCGGCGCCATCACTATTTTGCTCATAGCTTTGGGCACAGATATGATGCCCGCCATATCCCTGGCCTATGAGAAGGCGGAGTCAGATATAATGAGATTACCACCGCGTAATCCAAGAAAGGACGTCCTGGTTACCGGAAATCTATTGCTCCGGTCATATGCGCACATCGGGGTAATTATGTCTTCCGCCGGTTTCCTCGGCTATTTTGTAGCCTTCCTCCACTATGGTTGGAAGCCACAGGACTTGTGGCAGCTCCGGGTGCGTTGGGACGACACTACTAATGATGAGCTTTATGATTCGTTTGGAAACCCCTGGGTAATTATGCTTGATCTAGGTAAATCCGAATAACATGTTTATAATTGGGGTTAGACTTATGATGAGCGACAAGAATTGCAAAAAATAGCCCAGAGCTCATATTTCATCTGCATTGTGGTGTGCCAGTGGGTGGATGTGATTGTCTCTAAGACCCGGCGCCTTTCTGTGCTAGAACAGAAAATGGGGTATTCTTTAAAAGCATCTTGTTAATTTATAGTTTGATTGTCCGTTTTTTATTTTAGGAACTGGGTCTTGAATTTTAGCATCTTGTTTGAGACGGCGTTGGCTGTCCTTTTTGTCTATACCCCCGGTTTCAATGAGGTTCTCCAATTAGCCCCGGTCATTGGTAAGCCCTCATTCAAAGCTTTCTTTATCTAAATTGTTGATTTGAAGGGTGGGTCTGGTTGTGTGGCGTTCCCTTTGCGCTCTATATCTTCGTCTATGAAGAGCTAAGAAAGTTGATCATTCGTAAATACCCTAGCTCATTCCTCGCTAACGAATTGATAATTTGATGCATTCTTTTTCAATATTTATTCATTTGTTTATTTTGTGTAAAATTATTAAAAATAAAGTTTGTAAATACGTTCATGGTCAATCTTGTTGAATAAATTAGGTATTTTTATGTGAATTTACTAGTTTAAGGGCTGACCGGCTCAGCACTGAACCAGAATTCCGGATAACTTACCAGAAATGTGAACCCAAACGTAATTTTTGTATTGGGTTTGAAACTCAGCCAAACATATGATTTGTAAACAGAAGTAAACAAACGCTTAAATCAATTTTCATTAAAAAAACAATTAATTAAATTTGATTTCAAATGATTTGGACTAACGTTTAGTGTGTAACCAATGACCCTAACACTGAATTGAAGTAAATAAGCAAGTAAGTTTTATTAGTTTTGCTTTTTGTTTGTCTGTTTTTGTCTGTTTTTCTCATAAATTTCTCAAATGTCAAAAATGTGTTATTTTTATGAATTTATTTATAGATTTCATTGAATCTCAATTTGTTATTACATTTTGAACTTCAGATCTATTTATTTGTGAATTTTGATGCAAAACAGGAAAAGTAGTTCACTATTGAAGCCATTGAGTAATGAAATGATGGCTTATCTGAGTATTTGGGGCTAAAAACTAGATTTCTTGGACTCAATTCAAGAATATTCTTGCATTTGATTGCAATACAAGAATCATATCTCAGTTTACCAAAAGTTCAGCTCTTTTTCAGTGAATAAAAATCTAATTTTCAGCCAATTTTTAGCAAATTTGTGCTCAATTTGCAAAACACTGAATGAAAACACTGATTCTGAGCTAATCTCTGAACCCATTCCCTAGGATTGAATCAAAGTATGAGCTCTAATGCGAACGGGAAGTACATTGAAATCACAGTGTATTAAAGGACATATCAATTGAAGAAATGCTGTATTACTGCGGTTTTGAGAGCTTTTTGAAGTTCAGACACAAATCCGGAATCAATAATATATTTTTGCGGCCCTTAAGTGACCTCGTCTTTGATAATTGCGATCATGTGATCAACGCCTACATAGGCTGGTGTTCCCTCTTTCTGCAGACCGGCAATGGACAGGTCGTCTATTTGGGGTATTCCGGTCCGAGTGTTTCGGACAAGAATTCAAACGATAAGAGCAATGATTTGATTGTCTGCCAAAAGGCCCCCAAATATATAATAAACATCGAATGCGGTTCCAAACAGACGCTCATTCTGACCCTCGACCTAAACCTCTATAAATGGTTTGTCTCAGTCTTTAAGTCATTTTGAATTTTATTCACTTTTGTCTCTGTATTTGGCGCTGAAATGTAGGACAGGCTTCAAGTTTGGCGATTTGGAGCCCACACCCGTCAGCACTCAGCTGTCCATAGACTCGGAGCCTCTTAAGATCGAACAGATTAGTGTCGGTGTCGAGTTTTCCGCCATTTTGACGGATACGGGCGCCGCCTATCTGTTCGATGTGACCGAAGGCAAAGTCGGGTCCCTTCTCACTGATAGGAAGTGTGTTTCGGTGATTTGCGGCCAGGAGCATATCCTACTCCTCACTGAGAATGGCCGAGTGCTGTCCTATGGTCGCGGATCGCGTGGACAGTTAGGTCACGGCGATGTCGAGAATGTTGATGGCAGTGCTCAACTCATTGATGCCTTGGATGGAGTGCCAGTCAAGTCAATAGCGGCCGGCGGTTGGCATTCGATGGCACTGAGTCGTGAGGGGGACGTCTATGTCTGGGGTTGGAATGAAAGCGGACAACTCGGCTATAGTCGGGAAACTATATCTATGAAAGCACTGCCTCTTCCTCTCGACATTTCGGATGACGACTGTTTCCTGGCTATTAGTGCCGGCTCTCGACATTCAATGGCTGTCTCTGAAAATGGAATTCTTTTCGGTTGGGGATGGTATGTCCATGGTTATGTACATCCTATATTTCATTCGTTTTGTATCTAGGAACAAATGGGGTCAGTTGGGTCTCGACCCTAAAGTCTATATCGTATGTGATTCGCCTCAAGTCATACCCGTTGATGAAAAGGTAGTGATGGCCGACCTCTCCCTTTCCAGTCCTCTCTTTCCAGTGTTGAGAATTGAATTCTAATCTAAAAACAAATTTTATACCAATTTTTAGGTCAAAACGATTTGCTGTAAATTCTGGTCAAGTCTTATAGAGACTGAAAGAGAGCCCACCCCTGAGTGATACCCGTCTGTGCTTTGTTTGTGACGAGCCTGATGTTAATTAGTACCAAGGTACTTACTATTCAGACATAAATTCGATGCAAAACGAGTTGAATAGCGCACAAAAAGTGCACAAAATTTAACCGAAAGTAAATAAAATCAAAGTTTTACTCAAAATTAAAGTAAACTTTTGATTAAAAATTCGTAATTTTCTCCAAATTATTAATTAATTTCCGAAAATTTGTTCGAAAAAATAGTTTTTTGAATCGATTTTATACATACACTCAAAAAATCTTTGACTCAATTGTTATTAATTTGTATTTTTATTGTAATTGTAATACATTTTGATTTTACATTCACTTTACAAATGAAATGCACGCAAAGTATAGGATTGAAAATCGCCTTTTAATGCCTCAAAGCCTCAAATTATTGTAAATTTTGCGAATAAAATACCTTTTAATACCTTAACTACCGATAGATTGAACTGATTTTAAGTGACTTTTTATTAGAGGATAAAAATATTTTGATTTATAAATTTTTTTTCAAAAGATTAACGTTTTTTATATGAATTAATGAGAAAACAATTTTTGGACTCAAATATCGTATGATTTTTGCCATAATTGAGATAATTATCGAATGATTTGATCTTTTAATCGTCCATTCTTGAGATCCGTTTGATCAGTTCTTGGGAGTCTTTGATCGGATCTGTTGGCCAGAAGTCTAAGATATTTAATTTGACTTCTTTTCGATTTTCGATCCAATTCTGTAGTTTTGCCCCAATTTTCCACAAATAGCTCTTATACTCAATCGCGTGCAACACTTCTTCGTACTGTTTCTGTTCCGTTAATTCACTCAACTTTTGTGCTGAGCATTGGATGAGTCGGGTGGCCTCGTGGTCGAACAGATGGATCCACTTTTCGGTGGTCGGGTCGGCGATCACTGCGGCTAAGAATAGACGCCATTGAAACTGAGACGACTCTTCCAAACATTTGTTGCACCGGTAGAGTCCGTCCGGCAGTTCCACCACCCGTTTGAAGCACCAGCTGCGGCGACATGATTTATAAAGTGGGGACCGGTTGATGGGAAACGAGACTCTGGCCCTTACATAAAAAATTATGGGTTGCCTTTGGCCCTCAAGTGACTGTTCGGTGATTTGCTCCAAAAGCGTGAGTCTTATCCTACCTGTGCTCTTTGCCTGTGGAATGGCGGGTGCAGTGGCTGTTGCAATGACTGGTCTAATGACGGGTGCAATGACTGGTTTAATGAACGGTGCAGTGACTGGTCTAATGACCGGTGCAATGACTGGTCTAATGACCGGTGCAGTGACTGGTCTAATGACCGGTGCAGTGACTGGTCTAATGACCGGTGCAGTGACTGGTCTAATGACCGGTGCGATGTTCTTGCTAACCGTTGCAATGTGCTTGTTAACCGGCACCGGACTACTGTTGGCGCTGACGAAACTCCTATCGCTAGAGTCAGGAGTTCCAAAGTTAGCCATAAAGTCGGGCGTTTGTGTGGAAACACTCGAAGTATTGCTATCGGACTCACTTTCGACTTCCATATTGCTTTCGGCGATCTGTTGCTCAGAGAGAACGCCCGAAACTGATGGTGCCGACTGTTCAAACTCCTGGTCTTCTTGAGGGACAGGTATTGGCGAAGGACTTCTGACAGTACACATGTCGTTGACGTAAATAAACTGAAGACCTTTGTGGAGGAAGTAGTCGGTTAAGAGGACGAGTGAAGACTTTTCAAAGTGTCCGTTATATAGTCGTCGAATAAGGTCCGGAGATTGGACGATAACCGTGTCAATAGTGGTCACATCGTCCGATAATGACATGAGAAACATTTGTTTGGGATCTCCTCCCGCGCCCTGACGGAAGTCCTTCAATCGGAGAATAGGTGGGCCCACGTCTTCGTAGTTAAGTATGTGGCGAATCGCATATTTGGTGATTTCGGCCATATTTTCGGTTATATTCGGTAAACAAATGCCGATAAAGAGGTTTACAAACGAGACTTGAAATGCGATGAAAACGTTTGCAAAGATTTGAATTTCAAAACAAACATTTATTGCAAACAATGCGTAACCGATACTAACCATAGATTACGTCACGTTTTTCTAAATAAATTAGCTTGCTAATGTTGAGTTAGAATTCAACCAAGTAAAAAACAGAATACTTCAGGTATAGTTCTAATTTTAACTAGTTTAATTATTAATCATAGGTTATAATAATTTTATTCGTGGAAATCAATTTATAATATAATTTTATTTGACGTTTGTTTTTGATGAAAATTGTAGGTTCAGGGATGTGCAAGATAGTTTTTTAGTGGGAGTTTAAATTAAAATTATTACAAGATTCTATCTTGGCAGTTTTTAGAAGTTGAAATTTTGCAAGATTCTTAATGATTGTGTTTTATGTTCTTGCAATTTAGTGTGATTTAGAATGTAAAAGGTGATAAAAGAGTAGATCCACCCGATGTTCATTCCTGACAGTCGGCAATTGTGAAGGCTTGGAGTAGAGGTAATAAATCACAAACACATTGTGTTATGTAAAACATCTGATTATTTGTTTGAATGGTTTCTTATAATTCAAGTGTTTATGTGTTTTGTGATAAGAAAATACACTTTAAGTTCAGAAGTGGTCTGAGATTCAGATTATTGTCAAACAAATCGCTAATCATTTGATATAATTGTAGTTTTGGACCAAAAACTAACTGTAAATCAAATATTGAATTATGTTTTTAGTCAACACTTCTATTAAATATTGTCTCAGATATGACACGTCTTTTAGATCACTTCCGAGGTTTTTATCATCGATTTTGTCACTAAAACTATTAAAACTCTTTGAACTAAAAACGGGAAAACTTTTTAGGATTTGTCAAACATTTTATTTCTGATGAAAGACTCGTTTTTCCGGTTTTTAGTAACCAATCATTTGATAGTTTGAAGAGTTTCTCAAAAGTCCTGAAAAACTTTTATTCAATAATTGATCTGAAGTTTTGTCATTTGATCCCAGGTTCTTATCAACCATTCATTTACCCGTCTTTCACGACAACCTCCAGTCAACCACCAAGGTAAAAAACGAGCCCATTCTTACCTATGAGTCCGGCTCTAAGGAAAGGCAGGAATTGGTTGAAAAACTGGACAAATATAACAGTAATATAACGGAAATACCGGTCGTTATAAACGGGAAACGTTTGACCACTAATGAGGTCTCCATTTGAGATACGGATTCAGTTCTCAAATATTAATCATTTAATCTGATCTTTAGGTGAAATATCAGGTCTCGCCCTTTGACCACAAACATAAACTTGCAAAGTATTACTTCGCTTCTGAGGATCAGTTCCGGAACGGAATTGAATCCTCTCAGAAGGTCCGCAAAGAATGGGAACAAATGAACATAAATCAGAAGATAACAATCTTTATGAGAGCCGCGGATCTGATTGCCGGCAAATATCGGCAGGACTTGAACGCGGCCACAATGTTAGGACAGGGTTTGCATCTAATCTGTCGGTGCTTTAGATATGATTAACCGATTGTTTTATGCCGTTCTTAGGGAAGACTGTAATTCAGGCGGAAATCGATTCGGCGGCAGAACTGACCGATTTTTTGCGGTTCAATGCATTATACGCTCAGATGTTATACGGAGGATATCAGCCCCTGAGTCCCGAACCGGAGGTAACCACCAATACGTTTAGGTATAGAGGACTCGAAGGCTTTGTCGCCGCTATCTCTCCGTTCAATTTTACCGCAATTGGCGGTAATCTGGCCTCAGCTCCTACTTTGATGGGGAATGTAGTCTTGTGGAAACCCGCCGGCACTGCAGTCCTTTCTAATTGGCTTATATTTCAGATTCTCGAAGAAGCGGGTGTTCCTCCCGGTATTCAAATTATCTGATTTTCTTTAGAATATTTTAATCAATGGTTTCCTTCTTTAAGGTGTCATTAATTTCCTGCCCTCTTCGGGCCCGTCCTTTGGTAAGAATGTGCTGACTTCGCCCCTTCTGGCAGCTGTCAACTTCACTGGCAGTGTCGGCACATTTCGCACAGTTTGGAATACCGTCGCTCAGAATTTAGATAAGAATATAGGGTTTCCACGACTGTAAGCCTTATTCTGATTTAATGTTAAGACAATTCTGAGCTTTCGTTTGAAATTATGTTAAGTATTGGCGAATGCGGGGGAAAGGACTACCATTTTGTCCACGAATCGGCAGATGTGGATACAGTGGTCGCTCAGACCATTCGCGGAGCTTTTGAATACAGTGGACAGAAGTGTAGCGCCTGTTCGCGAGTCTATGTTCCTGACAACCTCTGGCCAAAGGTTTTTGTTATGACCTGTATTTCCTATTATCTAATCTTTAATCATAGGTAAAGGAGGGTTTGCTATCTGTCCGTTCGGCGCTTAAATTGGGAACTCCTCTCGAATTCGACACTTTCTTAACGGCAGTTATCGACAAAAACTCTTTCAATAATATAAGCAGTTATTTAAGCGAAGCTCAATCTCAAGGAAAGTATGAAGTGTTGGGCGGAGGGAAGGCTGACGACTCTGTCGGGTATTATATCGAACCCACAATTATACAGACATCTGATCCAAACAGTCGTTTAATGAGTGAAGAGATTTTTGGTCCCGTTTTGACTGTCTTTGTCTATAACCACAACAAAGTGAATGAGGCGCTCGATTTATGTGACAAAACCAGTGGCTTTGCTCTGACGGGTGCCGTCTTTGCCAAAGATCAGTATGTTTTGACCGAATATGAAGATTTCATAAAATTAATACCACTTTTATAGGAAGTTCTTGGAATACGCGGCCGAAAGGCTGAAGAATTCTGCGGGAAATTTCTATATCAATGATAAGTGCACCGGTGCTGTCGTTGGCCAACAGCCCTTTGGTGGGAGCCGTCTCTCAGGCACTAATGACAAGGCTGGCGCTCCTCTCTATCTGCTCCGATGGTGTTCTCCTCAGAATATTAAGGAAACGTTTGTTCCGTTAACGGAATGGAGTTATCCTTATATGACATCCAAATAATTGACTCTTTCGGACACTTATTCTCCAAAGTCTTCCAAATATTTGGTCAGAAACTGAATATTCAGTGAATTCTTTTTATAAGAAGGGTGTGGTTTAATTGACGAAACTATATACTACATTGCTTACGCAAGGTAGTGAAAAAGAGTGGAATTATTTGTTACAGTTTCTAAGGTTAGGTTAGGTTCACTAAAATTGGCTTGATGAAATTAATCACAAGGATATTTTCCAATTGAATCTAGGGACTAGAGTTCTGGGCAAACATATTGTTGTAATTTATGAATAGATTTTGGGTTTGTTTTCATTCAAAACCTGTGAATATTGTAAACAAACAAATGTTTGGTTTTTATTTAACTTTAAATTCAATTAATTTATAAATCATTTGAATCTTATGTCAGATATAATGTCTTCGTTTGAAGAGAAGACAACTTTTGAAAGATCAAAACCAAAGACTTTTCAATGAATTAGAGTTTGCGAACAAATGTCTGAATGTTTTGATTGAATACAAAAATCTTTTCAATCGTATTATTGACACAAAATCGGGTCCAAAGTTATTGTACTTTAGAGCAGAAGTTATTCAAGTTTTGGATCAATTAAATGGAAAATACGATAAAATTCTGACCGAAAGACAAATCAAATCCGAAGTGAATGAGGAAAACAAAGAGTTGTTTGTCTCACAAAACACCGATTCTTTGAATTCATTGATTCGGTCGACAAAAGAGTCTTTGAATACTGACTCACAAAATGCGGCAGAAATTGGACCAAAAGCCTCCCTTCAGAACAAAACCGCTGTCAAAGCTCTGGGAGGTATACCACCGAAGAATCCGCGCACAGAATCTAAAGATATGTCATTAAATCCGTCGATAATTACTAAAAAGACAATTATCAGAGAACTCCAAAAATCGTTTCCAATCAATAATTTAATGGTTTTACGACCAAACGGCTCAACCATTTCCGCACCCAATAAAGGGATAGAACTGCCGGTCATTCAACTCATAAATCCTAATGTTTTTAAAGCGATGTCAATGAATAGCACTCAACAAAAGGCGATTATTGCGAATAAAGGCAAACCTAAGGCTATTAGTGCTGTTAAACAATTGCCGTCCCCTCAGAAGACCTATATTTTGGTGAAAACGGTTGACTCGAATGCAAATAAAGTGAACCCAATTTCACTTCAAACCAATCCGTCACTAAATTCTATTGGA
>JAQIYB010000524.1:0-11043 GCA_034699325.1 Oribatida sp. Gr-Ori-00743 | reverse complement strand
TGGTATTCGGGAAACGGATTCACAAAGTGATGTCATTATAGAATGTCCTACTCTTGAGAGGCTTTGCAAACAATTAGAAGGAAGGACAATTGGAAATGACCTAGCAAATATAATCGCGATTAAGGCCGAACTAGATTTGGTGAGAGGTCATAACGAACAGCTCAGAACTGACATGAGATCGATGAGAAGCGATTATTTGAAAGTTATTGCCCAATACACTCAGGACCTACTAGAAAATGATATGGGTTTTGACCAATCTCTTGACCAGAGCTCAGAACAAAGTACTCAACATTTGATTAACATTAGGGATAGGGAGGAAATAATTCAAAAGGACAGGGATCTAACTGTTGACATTGAAAGCAATGAAACCGAAAACCAAATGTTGAAACAAACAATAATTTCGACTAAAACTTCAGTCGAGACTCAAACGACTCCAATGAATGATTTGAAAGAAACGGTTAAACCTAAAAGTGTGGAAACAATTAGTGTTTTGATACAAACAGAAATCACTTCCGAGACATCGGATCAAATGCCTACAAAGATAATACAAAATTGTGACAATTGTCCGAAAGTCATGAAAATCGTCAACTTTTTAAAAGACTGTATCGAAAAATTAGAGCAAAATATTGGATCTAGTGAAACTAAATATTTACAGCGATTACAACTCTTGCAAAATGAGAATGAAGTGAGTATTTCTATAAATTGTCTCTTAATTGTAAAAAATATATTTACGTTTCACGTTAACGTGCAAATGATTAGCTTGAACAGTTCTCAATTTTAGCGAAAAGATTTATATAACTAATAAGTTTAATTGTTCTCTAAAACTATGAACTATGAACTATGAACTATCAACTATCAACTTTAGAAATCCATTTATTTTTAGTCAAAAGAATATATTTTATATTTTTCTAGAAATTAAACTTTAAATTGAATGAAAGAGACATAAAATTGAGTGAAAAGGAGAAACAAATCACTGATTTAAAAAACCAGTCGATAACCACTCAAATAATGGCCACCACTTCATCTGATGACAGTCCTAATAGGGATGACTATAAAGTCACGACTTATTTCGGACCAAATAAAAAACAATTCCATTTGGAATCCAAAGCAGAGTTGTCTTCGAGTTGTAAAACCGTTTTGGAGAGTGTTATCAATTGCTTACAGGTTTGACCATTGATTCAAATTCTCGATAAATAATTTGAGAATTGATTTAAGGCACGACTTGAACACAAAGACGAGTCGATACGTCAGTACCGAAGTATGTTATCGGAGGCCAAACAGAACTTCGAAAATGAAATGATTCGACTCTTAGACAGCATTCGTGAAAACGACCGAAAAAACTCAATTAATTTTAAACAAATGATAGATAACGAAGAGTTGGAGGGGGCTCTCAAGAGTTGTGTCAATGAACTCGAACTGTAAGGCATTCAGATTTACGTCTTTTTACATCTTTATTATAAATAAGTGTTTAGTTGTAAAACAGAATTAAACTCAAGAATTACTCATTTGGAGACTGAATTGGAAGCGAAGACAACAAAACTGATGACATATCAAACTGAAAACGAAGAGTTGAGACTAAAACGGACGACACCTACCACTCAACTCAAACAAACTATTGAACAGTTAAGGGATGAGGTCAAACAAAAAGATTCAATAATTAACAGTTTGAGCAAAACTATCAAAGATGACAGAGCTATGAGAGCTGTTTCTGCTGTCAGACGACCTAAAGAAGAGTCAGTGGGCAGAGAGAAGAAAGTAGACAATGAGTTGTTCCAAGAGATAGCAAACTTAAGAGCAGCCGTTGAAACGCAAAAGAAGACTATCAGCGCCTTAGAAATCACTAAATGGGATCTCGAAAAGAATCTCAAAGATATTAAAGAGCAAATGAAAACAAAGCTCAGGGATAAAGACAATGAGATCAACGAATTGAAGGAAAAACTCGAAAAAATTAGGGCTAAACTCAATAAAAGTGAAAATGAAAAACATTTGCTTCAAAATAAAATTGTTAAGAAAGAAACGGTTCTAAAGAATAGTCAAAACAAATCGACTCAAATGAGTACACAAAACAATGACAACGATTTGATTAAAATAAGGAATGATTTAAAAAAGGTCTCAAATTTGATAAGAATTTCATTTTATTAAAAATTATTTCCGATTTTTAGTCACAAAAAGAAGTGAAACAAAGAGAAAGCGAAGCAAACGATTTAAGGATGGATTTAGAGCTGAGTCGACAAATAGAGTCAGAACTTAAAACATTGCTCAGGGAAAGCGTTAAACGTGAGAAATTGGCCACAATTCACGAGGAAAGCACACCACTTGACCAACATTTGGAACAATTACTGCAAGAAAACGCTCAAATTAAAGTCGAACTACGAATGGCTGAATTCGAACTGAAGAAGAGATCCACGTCTTAACACAAAAGCAATTTTAATCGTTTAAATTAATCTTTAAATTATAGAAATTTTATTTTAAAGAATGGTTTCAATTCATTGGCCATTCGTTGCGGCAAAACATCAATATTTGAGTGCTTTGAATAAGACTTATGAATAGCTTTATATTTATGTTTAATATAAAAGAAAATTAACAAAAATTCAAATAAATCGCTGAATTGAGACATGAATTCTAATTAAAAATGAGTGATGAAAGGGCTGTAATGTTAAGCGTCAGCCATCGCTCTCTTGTTTTTGTTGCTAAACATCTCCTCAATGAAGTAATCCATCATATTTTCGGGCGCTTCCAATCCGAAGTGATAATTCCTCAAATGGTCTTTAAAAGTGCGATCACAGTCGGAGCCATAACCACACTGTTGACAGGCGTACACCTTCTGTCCCTCGTGTTTCTTACTCTTCTGAATGTGACGCTTTATATCAACGATAGTATTGCTGACATACGGACAGTACGGACACTTATACTGCGAATAATCAATTGGTTACTACAAAAGACCACGAATACAGCAATACCTTAGTGTTTGTGTGAGCCTTGACGTGGAAATCCAACTTCTCCTGTGAGTTGGTTATAAACCCGCAATCGGGGAAGGTGCATTTGAACTCCACGTTCTGGGGCGTCATTGTAGGTCGTCTCCCTCTAATTGGAGTGTAAGGGCTGGCCATATGTGAATCTTCCGATTTGATTACTCCACCGATCGACGCAACCGCTGAAGCCGTCTCTGAAGTCATCGCTCCATTACTGGAGGACACGACCACAACAGCGGACCGATTGGGTGTAACATTAACTCTGGGCTTCTTGTTGGCGGCATTGGCGGAGAGTTCGTCTGCGTGTTTGTCCCTCTGATGTTCACTCAAATAGTCTGAATGAGTGAAACTGTACTCACAATTCGGACATTTCTGTGGCTTTTCGTTGGTATGTGTTTCGCTGTTATCATAAACAATGGGTTAAACTCCGGACACAAATCAATGCAAACTCACTAAATATGGCGATAGACTTCATGGCGTGTGAGTCGGGGAGCGTCGTCACAGGCCGGACACGAATAGGTATTCTTAGAATTAGTGTTTCGGGTCGTAAAACAAGTGGTCGACAAAACGAACTGCTTTTGACTGATCCCGTGATTCATTTTATGCAATATTATCGACACTTCAGACTTGGTATCAAAGGGACACTCATCGCACGTATGAGTCGGTTCTGAAATCTTTTGAATGTGTCTTTTGCGAGCGGATCCCTGTTCTGTGGGATCGGCTTTAATGAGCTCCTGTTTCAATCTCTTCAGTTGTATTTCGTGCTGTGATTTCGATTGATTCGTAAGAGTCTGTTGTCCCCGAAGTTTGGTCTCGAGTTCGTTGTTCTTCTCACGAATTGATTGCAATTCCTGTTCCAATCGAAGCCTCTGTTGCTGTTCCTCCTGAAGCTGTTGTTGCAATTGCTGTACCACTGATTCCAAGTCTGTATTCTGACCATCAAAACTGTTTCCCTGTTGGACCTGAATATAAATGGTCTCTGCCGTCGGGTGCGAGCCGTGGGTCGGATGGCCTTCCATTCGACGCTTTATATAAAAATAATATTTAAAATGAATCCACAAATCAATTGATTGAATGGCAAATAGAGTTTCGAGTGATATATACCTTAAACTTATCCAAAACACTCTGAGATGTGGTGAATGTCATCAAAAGAGTCGAAACAAATGATAATCAATGCGTTGTCAACATTTGCCGTCAAAAATGGCGGCCATTCATATATCAACGGCTTTGGACTCTAACTCATACCCAAAAGGTATGTCTCACTAATTGTCCCCCTTTTCGTTAACCAGAGTTCATATTCTTTTATATGAGTTCGTAATTAATGTGAAATTTTATCTCTAATTGACTGCCAATAGACTCAAAGCTTTGAAAGTTTTGCGATATTTTTGAATCATTTGGTTTTAAACAACTTTTTAATTAATCAGTAATTAGAGGACAAACACTATATTTCGGATTTCTCAGCTCAAGTCAGATAAGTTCCGTTTTGTTAATTATATTAATCACAATTACGCTCAAAGATTATGAAAAATATAAAATAAGAGCACTTATTGGACCACTTATTCAAAGCAGTGTTTGTGTGCGAACCAAACAAAAGTGAACCTTATTTTCATTTTGAAGTTCATATGAAGCGTCCAATGATTGCCTCAATTCGAGTCCAATCACTCAATGAAAGCCTTTCTCTTCCGATGTAAACAAACAATTAATTCAAATGTTTTGATAATCAATGTCTGAAATTTAGGCCGAAGTCATTTGTTTCACTTTTTATTGTCTTTTTAGACTTATTTAACTGTTTTCGAGACTTGAAATGTGTTTTGAGTCAATTGAAGTGTTATAGCGATGGGTGACCAACAGTTCCACTCGCAATCCGGTGGTCAACACGTATCGGCGCATATTTATGCACTTCAGCCGCAGTGCTATCAGTCATCATATGTTAGTCAACAGTCAAATGAAACTGTTATACAATTGCGATCACTTCAGGATCAGCTCAATTCTCTTCAGCAGCAAAGAGATCAGTTGCAGAAAGAGTTGAGTACAGAGAAGCAAAAAGTGATGCAAATGTCTCAACAATTATCAGCTCAGCAACAGATCAGTCTTCAGATGCAACAACAATACGAACAGCAGATGAGAGCTCTTCAGTTCGAGTTATCCAAATATAAGACGCCTCAGACCTCTCACGAAGCCTTAATTCAGGCCCAAAGCACCCAACAGTCAGTCATGTCTTACTCGGGCAAAACGGTTCGGGTCAATGGCGAACACACGTGTGATAACTGTCAGTTCCGAACCAAAAGTGAGGTCTCTTTACTTCTCCATAAAGTAAATCACGGACTGACACAAAAGAACCTTCAATTGCCGACCACTATATTCACCACTAAGAACAACACAAACCATTCGTTCCTCTATAGATGTCCGGCCTGTGACGGAAAATTTACTCGACATGAAGTCTATTCACATATTTATCAGGTACCAATTTTATCTAGATGATCTTATTTTTTGACCGATTGTTGTCTTATTGTGGAACAGTTCCATTCCACAGAACAACCGCATCACTGCACAGATTGCGATCTATTCTTCACTCATTTCGATTACCTGACAGAACATCAAAGGGATAAACACAACAAAACAAAACAAAAGCGAACGCTTCAAAAGAATTGGAACAAACCCGGAGCCAAGAAGGGTAAGGGCAGTCCACTGGTCTCATCTCCTGGCTCTTCATCCGCTTGGAATTCATTGGAGACTATAATTTCGAGCACAATCGGCACTTTCGATGAGTCGACTACTGCCGTCGCTTCAATTACAGACTCCTCTCAACTCATGAATACTCCACAAGTAATGCCTATAAATCGAGTGAATCCAATTGTACCGAAAGCGGTGCCCATTCCCGTTGAAAAGGCTGACGGAGAGTTCAAATGCACTTATAGTGACTGTGGTTTCGCCACCAATACTAAGGAGAGACTGGATTTTCACTTAAGTGCACACAAAAATTCGAAATATAAGTGTCCGTACTGTCCATATGTTGGAAATGTTTTGGTTGACATTCGAAGACACATTCAAAAGAGTCAGAAACATCAGGGATTTTATGTGTTTCAGTGCCAGAAGTGTGACTACGGATCAAATTGTGAAAAGACTTTCAAAGATCATTTACGACAAATTCATTTCGGCAAAGAAGTGACAGAAAAAATGATTAACTCTTTTATAGACGACATGTTCTCCAATGAAAGTGGAAAACAATTGGTTTAATATTTGGTATATTAGTAGAAGAAGTACTTAATTGGACCTAATTTTTGTATATAATCTAAAATAATCGACTATTGAGTGCACCCCTCCTTTAATTTTGTTTATATTTTAGGCTTAGATATTAGTCAGCACTCTAAGAGTCAGTTTATGATGTGCTGAAGTCCGTTGCGATTATTGATGAGCCATCAAAAGCCATCCAATTCGCTGTAAACGGGTTTCAATTTATCAAAATATTTGTGATTTTGACAATAATTGTCTTAATTTTTTAAACGAAATATTTTTAAGTCTTTTAAGTCTAGATTTTAATATATTTTAAAACTATTGCAATAATAATAAACAGAATTCCAAATGAATTGTTTGACAGTTATTGAAGAGAAGGTGTAAATGACAACAACTCATGTCTACCATTGATTTCTCTTCGACTATAATCTACTGAATCTGATCTCAAGTTTGGTTCGATTTTAATTATTTTTATTGAATCTATTGTTTTAAGACAAATGTTATTTCTTTTAGATTGGCTTTAATTGGAACAATTGGAACAAGATGCGATCTCATGGATCTTTTACAGTTCATTAAAGTACTCTGGTACAACCAAAGTTGACTTAATTGGTTGGCCTTGTTCAAACTTAATCAATTTTTGGGCCTTTAATGTCAAAACTGACAATAAGTAAGGAAAAGATTTATAAATTGAATGAATCGGTTATTAATTATTATAAACTGAATCTCATTAAAAATTTGCCCAAAAAATTGAGTTTTGGTTTAAATGTTTGGAGTTTTTGATTACGTTGTTTGTGAAGACTGCGAGTAATGCCAGAAATGGCAGTCATTTGAGTTGAAGTCTAAGAGTCGTCTGATTTCAGTCTAAATAATTGACTTTTTTTAATGATATTTGAATTGATCCAAACGATTGACAAATATATCGATTGCTTTGTTTGCCGCCATTTGAAGACTGTTTTTACTTTTGAAACCCTTTTTGAGATTTGATTGGAATCGGTGGCCATAAGTGAATGCGATGGGAGATCACTCTCATTATCTTCAGCCGCAGAATCTTATGTACAACGGATACCTCCAATTAAGCGGATCAGCACAACAGACGTCTGCACATTCGGCTCATCAAAACACATCAATAGTTCAAATGAGGACTTTGAGGGAACAGTTAAACCAATCGAACTCAGAGAAAGAACAGCTTCAGAAGGAGTTGAATCTTGAGAGACAACAGAAGTTGCAGTTACAGCAGGAGTTCCAGAAAGCAGTTCAGGCACAACAAGAACTCAACTATCAGTGTATGACTTTGCGTCTGGAAGTGGCTAAATATCAGCAGCACTTCCAGAATCTGCAACAGTCGGGTATAACTTTACAATCGGTTCAATCGAACCAACAGTTGACTCAAACCATCAAAACTGAAGAAAACAGTTCCGAAGAGAACCACATTTGCGATGAATGTCAGTTTGAAACCAAATCTCAGGTCTCGCTATTCATTCATAAATTAAACCATACGTTGGGAGCGACGACTCCGCGACACCTTCATCTGCCAACGCGGGTCTTCACTACCAAACCCGACACTAATATGACTTTTACTTACAAATGTACGTCTTGTGATGAACCGGTCACTTTGGCCCGACATGAAGTTTATCCACACATTTATCAGTTCCACACTTCAGAACAGCCCCACAAATGGTAATCCCAAACAATTGTCTTCATTTTTATATGACTTTTGTTTAATTTCAGTCCAATTTGTTTATTATATTTTACTCATTCGGAGTATTTGTCTGAACATAAACTCGATAAACACAAAATGGGAGTCACCGACACTTCCGGCTCCAATTCTGGCCGCGGAAGAGGTCGGGGCGGTCGCACTTCAGTGGCGCAGTCGAGAAACAATAACAAAACTCCGGTCAAAATGATTCCGAATTCACAAATTACAAAACAAACAGTAATCCAAACGCCGTACGGAACCGTCAAACAAGAAATGGTTTCGACAAACAATGATCACAATTCCGGTCAAACACCCAATTGTAGTGATGGCATGTCCTCTAAACGGAAGGCCGACGACTCTCCCGACATAATATGCATTTCAGAAACAACTCCTGCAAAACAAATGGCTGTTCAGAAGACGACAACGATTACTGTGGCCAAAGATGACGACGAATTAAAATGTACTTATCCCGGATGTGGTTTCACTGCCCCGAGTCGGGACAGATTGCAGTTCCATATGAGTGCGCACACAATGTCTAAATACAAGTGTCCGTATTGTGCATATGTCGGCAATATTCTGATCGACATTCGTCGTCATATTCTAAAGAGTAAGAAACACGAAGGACTCAATGTATTCCAATGTCTTAAGTGTGACTACGGGTCGGACTGTGAGCGCACTTTCAAAGACCATCTGAAGAAATTCCATTACGGACATCACGTCGAAGAATCGGCGTTGGATTCAATTCTAGAGTCGCTTTTTCTCAACGAAAACAATAAGCAAAACATTTCTGCAGAATAACCGACAAAATGCTTGAATTCAAATCATTTTAAGTATTCATACATTTTATAAAATATTTTCGAAAACATTTCATCTGATTTTCAATTCTTGAGATTAGTTATCAAAAGACTTGAGTGAAGTGTTGTTTAAACTAATTTCTGTTGAAATTATAATTATTTAAATTTTCCCAATTTTTTGATCAAAATTACGAGTTTTTTGAACTATTTTTTCGATTTAATTCTTTATTCGTTCGACAATTTTTAATCGAAAATATGTACTTATTTACCATTTAGTGGTTTATATATAAATCATTAGAATTTGTCAAATATTTGAATATTAAACGCTCTCTCAATGAAAATATTCGTTCATTTTTTCTGGAATCAACTAAACGGTGACTTAAGAGTTTGCAATACTTTTCTCATCCAAAGAGGTTTGAAATACCAGACCACAAACGGAACAAAAGTACTGATCCCCAAAATCAATAAACTTATTATAATAAATGTCGGATTGAAATGTGTTTGTTTGATGTCATCTCTCAAATTGACTCCGATTTGCATTTTTTGGGCAAAATTGTCAATGAATTGGTCATAACTATGGAAACCCCACGCCGTATATAAGCTCTCATCGCAACCCAAAAGGTCTTCGAATAAATAATTTGCAGACATGTCGTCGTCGGTTAGTTTTAACTGAAAATAAAAGTAATCTTAGAATACATTCTCTTATTATTAATGTATTATATTCTTTGTAAATGGAGTCCTATAGGATGGCCTAAAATACTGAAAGTGGGTCCCTTTGCACCCTTTCCTTAACTTTTATGACCCGAACCGTACTAAATGTGATATAACAAACCGGAAATCTGGAAAACAATATCTTGTAATAAAGTGAGCCCTTTATTATGTAGAGATACTGTTCTTGCACAAATGCAGACGTTATGTTCGTCGGGAAGTCTTTGTGCAGATCTTTTAGTCTCATTGGATAAGAATGGCAGGACATCTGATCTTTTGAGAAGCACCACAGTAGTTCACCTTGCAAATTGTTGATTTGTAAAATTAAATATATAGAAAGGAAATTTGATGGGATTTACCCGCAATAAAGTAAATGAGTGCTTTACTAGAGAAGGCGCCATCAATTTGTACTGATGTCCAGCGAGGATCAGATGATTTCCATTCGTTTGCGATTTTCTTTGTAGCGGAGAGAGTGGAAAACCATTCATAGCACACGAATTCATCGTTCTGTCAATTATTCCTCAAATTAAATAATTCCCCAAAAATTTGAACAAAAAATACTTTGAAAAAATGGAGACAATTATTATATTTATTGATTCCGGAGACGACTGCATCGATATAAGTGGGAACTACCAGACTGTCATTCAGGTAACTAAAAGGTGAATTGGTCTTTGGTCTACCTCTACGTACAAGACCTGGTCTTCGATACATGTAATTGTATGCTCTACTATCAACCCAACGCTCTTCGATGCGAATGGCCGAATCAGTAAGGGGAGGCGCCGCCGGCGACTTATCTGTCCCTGTTTATAATTGGCGATAAATTATGAAAGACTTCGAAACAGTAAAAGTATATAATTCTATACCGAAGTCAAAGTACCAAAAATAATTGCCGCGGAATATAACCAAAAGATTACTTTGACTACTTTGCGGATAATACATTTGACTCGTCATCGATGTTACCGATAATATTCCGTCAAAACCGGGCGATAAACATAGAGGTTGTGGACATCCAACCCATACTTGATTGAAACCAACTAAAGTGTACTTGTCCTTTTCATTCTAATTAATTCAAATTAAGAGAGGATTAAATGAAAATCAATCGAAATATTAAAGGCTTTGAAACGAACTGGAATTTTGTAGAGATATATGGGACCAACAAATTTATATTCAGTGATAGCACTCTTTCCGGTCATTCGTCTTTGAAAACGACTGTCCACAGGCAAAGGTTGAACATCTCTGTGAATGATGGGCAGGTGATCTCTGGTTATTCCATTGATTTCGACGTAATAACTCTGATTGTTATAAACAGCAAAATATTTGGAACCATTCAAATTGTCTTCTTTGAAGACGATATCAATTTGAACAAAAGGTCTGTCGGAGCAGTCGTGTGGCACTCGACTTATATTCTTACCGTAATCTAAGAAATGTTTCACCGATTCGTACTGTTCTCCAAAATTGGCCGCAAATTAGTTAATTTAATTATAAATATAAAACATTTATATATTTGGAATGACCCGGTATTCTCGGAAAATGATTCAAGTACAAATGGAATTGTTTAGGAATCGAGCAAGTCAGTTTATCTGCTTTTAACGGACGCACCAGGGCAAAATTGTAAGAAAAAGAAAGAGAATTTGATAAT
>JAQIYB010000523.1:0-11043 GCA_034699325.1 Oribatida sp. Gr-Ori-00743 | reverse complement strand
GATGTCAAGGACTCAGACATAAGGACTCACACTTAAGGACTTTTCATAATCAAGAAATTAAACAAAATTTTGCCCATTTATTCGCTTAAACCAAATAATTATATTTTCACTTTCTATTACTATTTGATTCATAACTATGTCATTGACTTATGATTTGCCTCCAAATAATCAAAAACAATGTTTTTCTAATTAAATTATAGTTTCACAAGAAGTGAGTGACGGATCGTTTTATCCAAAACACAAAAAACTATTTTGGATTTTTAATCCATGTCAAATCGATGTCGATTCTACCTTTATCAAGCTCATTCAACTATTAGAGTAGAGCTTGATCAAAATTTTACCTCTATTTCCAAGTGTTTATCCAATGAATTGAAACAAATGTTTGAATAAAAAATTAATGAGTTATAGAGTAAAATGAAATTTTTATTAAATTATTAATAATTTTCTGTTTTATTGTTTAATCAAAACTCGGCAGAGAAACCGTTAGAACGGTTTGCCCATGGACAATTTGCCTTATCATAAATTAGTTTGAGTCAGTTTGGACCAAGATAGTTTCTCGTTTCTACGAGACCTAACGGTGAATGTTTTCATTGCAGACACCCCTTAAACTGTGAAAATAGCTAGATTAAAGTATACAATTTTTGAATTAATATTGCTGGTACAATTCTCATTAAGATTGAATAAAATAATGTAAAATACTTTAACGTCAAAAGTAGGAAAGGCGTACGAAAAGTGATTTTGTTTTTGTTTAATTGTAATGATGTTTACGTCTGGAGTAGAGCTAAAAAACCTAAATCCCATAACAATTCTGAGTTTAATGTATGAGTTTATTTAACACACAGTATTCCATTAATATGTACTTGGACAGCAGCATAATTGACACCTTTTTTTTATTAGAGTTAATCGATTAAAAATCCATTTAATTGCAAAATATCTCAAATAATTGATAGAATCGGTAATGCATTCAAATTGTGTTATGAATTCCCGACATTTTTAAATAATCAAAAGCTTTTTTTGGCATTTGCCCCTTACACAATTTTACAGAGATTAGAAATATTAGCCCTTAATCCCTAAAGCCCACGTTAGAAGTACTTGCACATTTCCTAAATATATTTGATTCAATCATTTCGATTCAAATCAAATGAATTTATAACGAATTTCCATGATTTTAGTTATTCAATCTTGGTTGTTCTCTTGACTGTCATCAACATATAGCTCTAAATAGTAATAAATTGATGTTTATTAGCAGTTTATTGACTAAAGAGGCGAAGAATGAATGCATCAGAAAAGAGGACATACTTTTCATTCACAATAAATGCTTATTAATGTCTGTATTCACAGAAAATTAAATGCTTTAAATTATTTGATTGTTTGGACACAAAACAGAATTCAATTACTTTTATGAAGAAATGACTATTCATTCAAAGTTTGATAAACTGAACGCACGTTCCAAAGGCGTGTAAGGACTCGTCGTGTGTCTCCACTATATCTCATTCAGAAAAATGTTTTCAATTAAGTTTTGTATTTAATATTCAAACTAATAGTAAAATTTCAAAATAATTGAGATGTGTAGGAGTATTTCAGTAATATACAAACTGGCACATTCTTAAATCAGTTGTTCATGATACAATTTGATATAAAGCCCTGTTCAATGACTAGTGGGAGCTGAGAGGCTGGGGGTCGAATTTTGCAAATATTCTAAGGAGATCAGAGGGGAAATGGCGAGTTAGTGAACGCGAGCTAGTGAGCTAGCAGCATTTTCTAAATATGAAAATTGAGAACAGATCTAATTCAAGCATTATTTAAATGAGGAGATATTTTAACTAAAGTTACCAAGTACACATTTTTGTTAATATAATTGTTCGTAAATTACTTTTGTATTCGTTTATTATTTAATAAAATTTCGTTTATTATCCAGAGTTTAGCCAATGAATAGTGAAAGGGTTATGAGCTATAATAGCCCTTGTAATTGGTAATTGACTTAACTAGAGCACATAAACGTGTATATTAGTGGACTTCCATTTGGCACTAATGGAAGTAAAATCATTAAAAAGATTAGATATTATTGAATATAAGCCATAAACTGGTTCTTAGTTTGTGTTTTACTAGTTTTCAATAAAAACTATGATATGAAAGGGTGAACGAAAGGACCTTGCTTCAGTAAAGGTTAAACACTCGGGATAGAATCAAAACCTCAATTTGGGTTAAGACGATTTGTACCTGTTTAACAAGAACATTCTTATAAATTATAATCCAATAGAAATTTTCGGTCACCAATGAAAAGTGATGTCTCACTCTTTTGCCCGATTAGTGATTGCCTTAAAACTGGAACTCAAGTTTTCACACAACAAATTATTTTTTTGAGTGAGCAATGTCAATTTCTAGATAATTCGAAAAATTCAATTAAAATTAAATATAGCGGGAACCAAATAATAGCTATTTATGTTCTGGTTTAGAGTTTCAATAAAATCAACTAAAATATAATAAATTTGTTTTTAAACTTAATTGTCTATAATTTAGAATATGAACTAGTCCACTAGTCCAGTGTCTGCAGACTCTGCACACTGGACATTTCTATGGTGACCCTGAAATTAAAGCCCGATTGTTGTGATTATTGTGGGCGATGTGTAAACAGGATCTCGAACTTGTGTTAACACCAATTTTATATGCGCTGAACAAACACTTCGATTAATCAAATGAACACTATTTTCAAAAATCTCTTATGAGTTGTAGTTTTGAATTCAAAATTTTGTCGAATCCTTTCAATAATTGAAAACAATTTTAATTTTTGTATTTATTTGGCATTTATAGAGATTTCTCATAAATTGAGATAAAAATATTGAAAACAATTTTAAAGTAATATCAGATTTTATTCTTCAAACATTTCAATAGATATTGAGATCAATTGATTTTAAAGTGAAACCTAAATATGAGGTCAGGCTATGACCGAGTTTCAACCGGAATTGATCCGATCCTATCGTAAGTGATTTTTTAAGGATTCGCCTCAAATATTGTCATAAAAATGATTCCTTTGAACATTCATTAATGATCTACTCTTAAGTTACCCCAAGGTAATCTCTGGTGGTCTCAATAAGTGTGCAGGGCAATCTATACTTCGAATAAGTTTAGGATAAGCTATTACTATTGATATTTATACCTTACCTAGTACATTACAAGTTTTATAATAAAAATAAAATCTAATCAATTACGTAAATTCAAAATTGCCAAGGATAAAATACACAACTTTAACAGTCATTCCTTAAAATATGACAAAAATTGACCTTGTCATATATACACAACTTATAATAATTAGAAAGAATGATTTTGCTGTCTCATTTAAGTGAAAGAATATTCTATTAAATGTATAAACTTGTAAATTTATAAAAGAAAAATACATATAAGAAAAATAATATAAAATAAATTATAAACTTGTTAAAATAACAAATTAGAAACATTGAACTAATTAGCAAGATTATTCAATCTTCAATTCCTTTATATCAATTAGAATAGAATCTATTGTATCGCAAAATATTGAAATTCTTACCTCAAAAACATTGAATAAATACACAAATCATCACAAATCGATGATTTGTTTGAGTGAAGGCTTTTTAAGAGATTTTTTTGAATTCAATGAGAAGTTCAACAAATTCTCTGACATTTCATAGGATTCTCGTCTGATTTCAAACTTGTTTGGCTCCTAGTTCTCAGAGGAGAGAGAGACAGAGAGAGAGAAAGAGAGAGAGAGAGAGAGCTTATTTACAGACGTAACAATGAATTAAGATTAGCGATAATTTATTTGTATAGTTGGTTACAATTCTCCTTATTTTGAAAGACACTTATTTGAGCGATAAAATTATAATTTCATTGAAATAAATGACATAAAACCTCACATATTATGAGATAATATAATAATAATAATTCAATAACTGTAATGTAATCCAAGTTTATTATCAAGAACAATTCACAAAAGTATTCTTTGAGTTTAATTAATTTCTGACACAATATTATAGTTTGTGTAGAAATACATCAAAAATTATAAAATGAATTTATTTGTTAAATAAATTCTAAACAAACTAGTTCATTAAACATTTTCACTTCTTTTTAAGTAGATAAATCAAAAAAAGTAACTAGAAGAAAAGTTTGTTTTCTTTAATTGCATTTCAATCGATTAAAAGTAACGATAAAAACGGTTTATTTGTTGCACTTATGTCTAGTATTTAGTGATTCTCTTATCTATGGAATACTTGAGACCAACAAAAGCCTATCATTTAATCAAAACTCTATTGAATAAAATCAATGATCGGACACAATATAAATGAAATAATTGAATGATTGCAAGATCATTTAAACGAATTGTTTGCGTTCGATAATTAGTACAAATATCGTCACAACTCTTCAAATAGGCGTCATTTTAGTTGCTCTTAAGTTGATTAAAACAAATGCTATTTAATTTGATTTTTGAATAAAAATTGTTATTTTATTCAAAATGAGTGAAAAATCCAAACTTCTTCGCCAAGAATTCGAGGAAGAAAAGACTTCCAGTAAGAGATATGGAAGTGTTTCTTATAAATACACTCTTATAGATTCAGTCCCGAAGTGTGTAATAAAAGCTTTACCTTTAGTATAATACTGTGCGGCACATTCTGTGCCATTATTAAAATTCTGAACCATCCTACGTACAGGTGACACCATTTTGAGATCTTCGACAACTACTTGTATAGACAGGCCGATGATTTCACTTTTCATTTGGTCTAATCCTTTATCTAATCTCAAAGTTTGAAATCCAAAGTTTTGTTTTCAATTAAATTCTGGAAATTTTGTTTATAACTTTGAGATTAACCCGTATTTCACGTCTTCTTCAAAGACCTAATGTTAAAGCCGTTCAGAATTTTAATATTATTAATAGAATAATAAGTTTCAAATCATTTAATTTAATTTGTTTTTCAGAACTCATTTCACTAAAAAACAATGCATTTTAGTGAGCATTGCGTTACTCGTTGTTATCACTGCGTTTGCCGTCACTTTAATTCTGGGTCTTCCAAAACTTAGAGAAAAGAGAGATCAATATCTGAAGGGAGCGTTCATTGTTTCCGATGCAAAAGAATCAGTTTTTCAAACATCAGCCGTTGTAGTGGACGGAGAGCCCTGTGCTCAAATCGGAAAAGATGTAATAAAACAAAAATATGAAGTGCTGTTTTGTTAACACTCTCCTCATTCTATGATCAGGTGCTTTCTCGGGATGGTTCTGCAGTGGACGCGGCCATTGCTATGCTATTTTGCGATGAGATATCAAATCCTCAAAGTTGTGGTATCGGCGGAGGATTTTTCATGATTTTCTACAATCAGTTCGTATTTTATCTCAAAAATCAATTTTAGTCTCAAATCTTTGAATTTGTTATTCACTTCTTTAAAGAACAAGTAAATCATCAGAAGTGATAGACGCCAGAGAGACGGCCCCCAAAAATATTGATTCCAATCTTTTCAAAAATAATATATCTCTTTTAGAGCAAGGTAATACTGCTTATTCTCAATATATATCTGATTTTTGGATACTTTTTCAGATGGTTCTTCGATTGCTGTCCCTGGACAATTAAAGGGAATGATTTTAGCCCATCAGAAATATGGTAAACTAAACTGGTCGGCATTGGTTGAGCCCTCTATACTTTTGGCACAAAATGGGATTATTGTGAACCAGTATTTGGAAAGAATAATATTGGAGTCCGAGAATGAAATTCTGGCCGAAGAATCTCTCAAAGAGTTATTTGTAAGCAATGAAACGGGACTTTTGGTTAGAGCCGGAGAAACAATTAAAAGACCAAAATTAGCCCAAACTTTGCAAAAGATATCTGAAAATCCCGAAGACTTTTATAACGGATCCATTGCTAATGACTTGATTAAAGACATCACAAGTATGGGAGGAATTATGACAATCGAAGATTTGAAGAGCTATAGCGCCAAAATCAGACAACCTTTGAATGTCTCAATTCTTAACGGGGACTACACATTACTAACGGTTCCACCCCCAGCAAGTGGAGCAGTGGTGGCGCATATTCTCAATATATTGGACAGCTTTAATAAGACGTGTTCCGAATGGGTTGATATAAATGAGCGAATATTGTCGTTTCATAACTTTATTGAGTCGATTAAGTTTTCGTTCGCAAAACGATTACAATTAGGAGATCCAGACTTCACAGACAACACACAAATTATCGCAGATATGACTTCCCATAAATATGCGGAGTCTGTCCGACAGAAAATTCAAAGTAAAGCTCAACCTTTAGAATACTATGGATTGAGAGCAGTGAAAATAAATGATGAGGGAACGGGTCATATATCAGTGGTGGCACAGAATGGCGATACTGTTTCTGTCACTTCAAGTATTAATTCAATTTTCGGTTCAAAACGGGTATCGCAAACGACGGGAATTATTCTGAATAATGAAATGAAAGACTTCACAATTGAGAGCTCGACTCAGTCCTCTCCAAATGGGATATCGGGTGGGAAACGCCCCCTCTCTTCTATGTCGCCATCAATTATAATCGACAGAAACGGTAAAACAAAGCTAGCGATTGGAGGCATTGGAGGCACGAGAATAATGTCGTCCCTCTCACAAGTCATATATCAAACGTTATGGAAGTGTTATTCATTGAAAGAGTCGACCGACACCTCAAGACTTTACTACGACATCAATACAAACAATGTCTTATATGAGGCGGAGTTCCCAAAAGTATATATCGACGGACTCTACCATTTCGGGCACCAAATGGAACTGGATCAAATCATATCTGCCGTTTACAGTATTTTAGAGACAAATTCCAGTTTACATACAGTAGTGGACCACAGGAAGGGAGGCTCTACTGATGGTATGTGAGCTCAACTCAAATGAAGAATTAGTTATTTTAATTGTTATATTCGATTAATGCGATAATTGAGTCATAAAATAAGCTTAAATTAAATAAAAATAATTAGTTCTAAAATTTGTACAAAATTTAAAACGTTTTTTCCATAAATTAATTTAAAATAAAATGTTTTTTGAAAATATAAATACTTTTAAATTTAGTAAAAATGAATAAAATTGTGAAACAAATTATTTGGAACTGACATCGATTCCATCGATTGGCACAAAAACTTAATCATAAAAACAAAATCTAATAATTAATACACTTTTGACGGATGTGTTCACACAATTTTGAGGATCGCTTTTCACTTACTATACAAATAGTGCACAAAATTAAATCATTTTATAAAACAATAACAAAAAATTAATTAATGATTCAAATCCTAAATCCGTACATATTTTCATACTTTGCATAGAAATCAGATTTGAAGACATTTTGAAACTCAAAATCTTAAGAAATGGCATTAATTTTGAGCAAAACAGCAATCATTGAGTTTATGAGTTCCGCAAATATGTTCCGATGGAAGTCCTGTACATCAGTTATATATTAAATTAGACACAAATAGAGATATATTCGACAAATCGCTCAAAATTTGAGGCATTTTTACTTTGAATCAATTGAATCCTCGGAAACCATTGGATCTAAACTTCATCCGCCAGAAGTGATTCGCCATTATTTCTGGTTATTTCAATAGTGGGCTGAAAGTTGTGATGAGAATCACTTCCACTCTCTTCTACTTTCTTTTCGAGGTCACGGATCCGAACCTCATGTTTCAGAATTATGGCTTTCAGTTTATTTAGTTCTGACATTAATTCTTCCACTTTATGAGTGGTGGCCGCCGACAGTGCAGTCGACGAGGGCGACGGCGATGCCGGTGGCGATGGAGACGACTCTTTTGAACCGCCCGATGAGGACAACTGTTTTTTGGCCGGAAGTTTGTCCAATAGATTTGGTTTCTTTTTGGAGACTTTTAGTTCTTTATTCTTTGTGGGCCGATAGCCATCCCTTAGAGACAACTAACAAATAAGGAACGGCTCATAATTCTCGTTAAAACAAATCCGATTGAATTACCAGCACAGGCTCTTTATCCTCTCCATTGATCCATTGCTCTGCTGTTAGCGCCGGGATATCACTTAATGTGTCCGGATATAAGTCATCCTGAAAGAGCTCAGACTAACGACAAAATAAAGACAAACAAAACGTCAAAAATTGAATTTTTGTTAACTTTTGAGTCAAATATAAATCAATTTCGAAATTTTGTTAAAAATAATCTAAAAATTAGGAAATGTTTCAAATATTCAAAAGTTAGTGAAAACAATTTCAACGCATTTCTCTATATTTAACAAAAAGTGAAGTCGTTTTCAGTTCTATAAATTGGCTTAAATTCAATGTAAAGGATGAACTGTTATGTCTGAAGGACATACCTTTCTGGGAACAGTGAATGGAATCACTTCGCAAAAGCCTTTGGTGTGAAGTTTATAGAGTCGAGCGATTTCACAATTGAGGACATCACAGCCCCGTTTCGGCATAAATCCTATACCTCTTTGCGGTTCACTGGACTGATAGGTACTAATGTAATGAACGAACGGCGGCTCATCTGTTATCTCGAAATACCGAATATTACTGTCGCCCTAAACACCACACAATCAGATTAGGAGAGACCTTAAAACCAATGGACATACCTTTGCGCACAAATATACTAAATTGACGTCCGGGTCATAAAATGGATATAAAACTCCATTACTTGTGTCTAAGGTCTCCATAACAATGGGTTCGCCTAACGATGACTCACTTCTCAAAGAATATTGTCGTTCACTCATTCGGGAGAAACCGGTCGTAAAAATTAGATTATTTCGTAAATAAATAGCTCTCTGGGCTTTGGCCCCTTCATGTCCATCGCCCTCGTGTTCCAAATCGCCTGTCCTGGGGTCATAGACGCGGATTTTCTTATCCTTAGATGTTGTGACAAGGTGACTGCCGTCCCAACTCCAGGAGGCGTGGAACACAATATCTGGTGCGTCGATCATAGACAGCATTTCGCCGGTTCCCACATTCCAAATAATCACTTTATTGTCGGAGCCGGCGCTCAGTAAGACATTATTGGCTGAGGTGTGCCAACAAAGATATCCAACTCTTTTTTGGTGTCCCCGGAGCTCAACGGCCGCATCTGTTAATGTTCTGGAAAGGCCGCCGTCAGGTATTTGCCAACACTTGACGGTCGCATCTTCCGAAGCGCTGGCGATCACATTATCATTGAAAGGGCACCAGGCAATGTCAAGCACTGGACCCTTATGTCCCGTCACTAATGGCTGATTTACATCTAAACGACCCGTCTGTTAGTTAACAACAATTTTAAATTTCATTAAAAAATGTTTCCATTGATTACAACTGAAAACTATAAATACATTGACTTTAAGACTACGAAAGGATTATATTTATAAAAATCATTCAAAACTGTGATTCAAATGCAAATCTCAGAGTTGTTCTGAATTTAAAACAAAATGCGATTCAATTAAGATATGAATTATTTAATTAATAAAACCCTCACTTCTTATAACTGTGAGAATGTGAGAAGAGGTCAAACATAACGCTTGACCTCCTTTTCGGCTATTGTTTAGAAAAACATTGTTTTAATTCTTTTGTAATCTTTAATAATTTGATTCGTAATTAAATCCCTTTCATTGAATTGTTCTTTCAGACAATTGTGCTAGATGACTCTCCAATGGCAATAAATAGATAAGAAATAGGCAACAATGCTGCCCAAGATAACCGGACTAGGTAACTTTTCAAGTATTATAAGGGAAAGGTTTCTAACTTCACTTCACTCCCATTGCTATAAAAATTCTTTAATAAAGTGTTTAAAAACATAGGATTTGTAACATTTGTTCGCATCAATGCTTTAATGCTCTCAATAATAGGTTTCAAGTTTAGGAAACAATTTTTGTTTTAATAATTTAAATTTGTTTTTAGAGACTAATTAAATGAAAGGGACTGACGGTTAGCCCTAAAACAATGCACTGCTTTGAGTCGTTAATCACTTACTCTTTAAAAATAACTGTAATATAATGCGGTATTTAATGGAAAGTAAAAGTCGGTTCTTATCAAAGATTATCTCAATTTTATAATCAATTGTTTCGATATTTGTTTAATTCAATTGTTTTCCAACTTTTATCTCAAATTATTTAAAACTCAATTCTTTTATTTATTTTAATTTTGTTCGCAATTAACGAATTAACGGTTAATTAAATCGCGTTTTACTTAAAATAATTAATAAGATATAAATAAATGATTAAAAAAGTATTAATTTGGAGATTAATGTGATTCGAGTGAAACAGAAATCAAAATAAAGTCAACACAAATATTAAGGTTTTAATAGATTTGGTTATTTTAAGACCTAAAATATGTTATGAACTAAATTTAGAGAATTTCACTCAACTCGTGTCACAAATCTTATTATTTGATGAGTTATTTAGTGACGAATAGATATCGCAAATCAAATCGATATTCATTTCAATGTTGTAATAAAACAATAGAAACGATTATTTCGTTTACGCTTTAATTGAAGAGATAATGAATTTGAGAAAACAATAGAGAATTGCAATTATCGCCAATTGTTGTCAAACTTTGCAAATTATGTCTTCAAACAAATCATATTTTCAACACTTTGTTGGAGACATAAAACTCTTAATATAGTCGTCAAAAGTTTCCAAACTTATTGTAATTTAATTGAAATAAAGCAAAAAGTTATTACTTTTGAGTGTTAACCAAAACATAATTTTAGACTAATTTTGGCCAAAACTCAAAAAAAACTAATGAATGTGTCTATCATTTTGTGGTAACTCTTAACTAATTAGAGTTGAAATGAATCCAAATTAACGCAAAACTACTTTTGTTGACTAAATTGCAAACAATTATTGATAAGAACCGATAGATTGGATTAAAGGGTAAATTACTTTATTGAGAGGAAGTACGAGGAAGGCTCCACCGCCGGCCGCCTCGATCACCACCGCCACGAACTTAGGATTGACGGCACAGAAGTTCGAGTCCCAGGAGTTCTTCGATATGCGAATATTGTCATAACAGTGCTCTTTCTTCAGAGCCTTTCCAAAGACGTGACGGAATTTACTCGTTCTGACGATCCCTT
>JAQIYB010000522.1:0-11046 GCA_034699325.1 Oribatida sp. Gr-Ori-00743 | reverse complement strand
GTTGAGAAACTTTACTCCAAAAATGTTGACTTCAGTCTCGGTATGACTTGAATCCACAGATCAGTCATATAGTGATAGTTGGCTTGACTTTAGGGTTATTAAGTCAGTCGTGTTTTTAAAATTAGTTTCTCGAAGTAAGTCAAACACAACACAAAACATAACTTCTAATAAGTTTTCAAAACTTTTATTGATGTGAAAAGTCTTGAAGTGAAAGGTTTTGTGAAGAGTTTTGTCCAATGATTTCCGATTTCCGTTAGTTTTTATAATTGATTTGAATTAATGACAATTAATGACAATTAATGACAATTAATGACAATTAATGACAATTACTGTTAACTAATATCCGTTTTGTATGCAAAAGATGTTAAAATCGGAATATAATTATTAATTCAAAATGAAACGGAAATTGTCTTATGTTTTGATCATCAGTTTACTGTCGATCAGTGTAGTCGGTTGCTGGCCATTTGCACCCCCTCCGCACCCACCACCCCCTCATCCAGTTCATTTATTCGAAGATCATTATTTGCGATATCAAGGACCATATGGCATCAATGAACGGGGGTTGGCCCACATGGCATCACATCCTTCCGCTCAGACAATGCAACCATTGAGTCCTCAGCATATGAATCAGCATCTCTTTTATCCGATCCCTTCGATGAATCCGATTCCCGCTATGAGTTATGCCGAACCTCAGGAAACGCTTTTCAATAATCAAAACAATGATTTTGATTTTGGAAATACACAGGAATTTGGATATTCGCCTCGAGAACCTACCATGATGAAAGTTCGACACATGAACTACAGGTATAGAAAAAGATTGAAAACTCAACGACCGATAGAAGGGAAAGAGTTTTCTAATCATAAGGAAGTAAAATACAGTCAAAGCTATAATAGTCCTCACAGTCCTCAGCCGCGAAGGTTTAATGTAATCGATAGCCGCGGAGATTACCAAAAGAGAATTCCCAATTCAGTGAACGACCAAATAGGACCGAACCAAAAGAAACTCTTTGCAGAAGAAGAAAGTAATCCACAAAATTCCAGTTTAAATAAAATCGACGGAACGGACATAAAAAGTGAAACAAAACCAAAAGATTTAGAAGAAAAGGGTTCGCACACCTCTGGCATTTCAAACTCTTTAAAGCACCCAGTTGATATGCCCATTGAAGTTACAAGTTACGCCATGAAATCACCTGACGGCGCAGTCACCCAGGTCACGGAAATGCTTTACGACATAGAAAATAGTCCGTTCAGAACTCCAACGGCAACACCTATTTTAGCTCCAGTTTGGAAGCCATCGACACCAGTGACAAAACCAGTGACAATAAACCCTTTCGTCACACAAACTCCTTACTTAAACAGTGCTTTTTCCGAGACGGACATCGGCTCTACCTTTAAAAGTCAGCCCATCCACACCGCTGTTACGGCACAATTCAATGATATAATAACTATGAGTCCGGTGCTATCATTTACAAGTACACGGAATACAATGGAACCCATTCCAACAGTGTTCACCCCACAGGACGCTATGCCGCCCACACGTCTCAGATCATCCATTTCTGAATCGGATTATTACTCGAGGAGAGCGCGAAAGAAGTTAAGTACTCAAAAGCCATTTACCACTTCTCGAAACTCTGAGACTAAACCTGGACTTAGTGGAGCCGCCATTGCAGGCATTGTTATCGGATCTATGGTTTCTATTATGCTTTTGGCCGGTATTTCAATGAGATCTCAATTAATTCAATCGATTAATGTTTAAACTTTATGTTTTGAAAGGCACTTCACTATTCGTTATGTATAGAAATCCATTTCGTCGGTCAATGCGCCCCCAAATAAGCGTCGATTCAATACCAAACGTTGGATCGACAGACAATAGTCCACCCAGGGTAAGTTTCCCATCATTTTTGTTGTTGTTGAGAGAAACTTCTAATTGAAATTTAATACCGTTTTGAATAACGAGAATATAATGAGAAGTGAGTCAAAGAGCGAACAATTTTCACGTTAATTAACGGAGCATTAAATTGAAGCCAAAATTTTCAGTTTTTAATTTCATTGAAATTATATTCAATTAGTTTTTCTTTGAATTCTTCTTAAGTTTAATATCCTTTCAATTATTATCAGGTTTTGTATGATATTCATAACTAGTCGTTTGTATTGTTATTCTAATAATTAGGTCCATCGATGGCAGCCTCGAAGACTGAGAAGATTATAGGTTTGGTTATAATCAATGGGATTCTTATAACTGTAATCTCCGTATAATTGAATTTAAAGAAACGCATTACTAATCATCTGATTATTAAAAGTTTGGTTTGGAATACAATTCCTAAAACTAATCACAACTTATGTAAGAAAATTGTATTTAATTTCTATTCAATTATACATAACTTTAGCGTTATTTTCAATAAATAAAAGTTTTGTTATATTTTTTTTGTTAAATAAAATCAAAGAACGATTTGATGGAAAGTTGTGTTGAACAAGGTACAAATTGAATGCAACTAGGATATATTAATTGCCTTACCTGTTCTTGAATACATATTTTGCGATAAAAATGAAAATAAATCAAAAATATCGGAAAAGTTGATAAATAAAAACGAGTTAAAGAATTAAATTAAATATATAGTCGTATAACACAGAATTAGCTTGCTAACTTTTAAATTTTGCGCATTCCTTACATGTAATGCAAACAACCAATTGTTCGTTGGATCCAATCGTATGAAAATTATAATTTTCAGGTATACCTGAGAATGTTCTGAATTGTTCAGGTTACTTTATCTATGATTTGAGTTTGTCTTCAATTTTTAAAACAATTATGCAAACGACGGGACAACCCGAAGATGACCGCCATTTAACTGATTCCTCGCAACTATTGTTTGTCTCATATTTTTCAAAATTCATTTAAAAGTCATTTTCCGAAATGAGTGACAATTTGTTGAGAAGAAGTCACCGAATAATCGGAAAGAAATCTCAGGAATCAATTGAGACAACGAGTCATCAAATTAGTAATAAAACGATCAGAAGATTAGATGAGATAAGAAGTGAACCGAAGAAAAGACAAAAATTAATTTGCGAGAAGTGTTCATCAAATGAAGGCAATGATAGTCTTCAGAAATATATTAAAAGACAAATCAAATATAAACTTAAGACTTGTTTTGATCCCATATCTCAGAAGCGGATCAGAGTTTGTAATAAATGCGCGAAACTATTGACACGAAAAGAGAAAACCGATATTTCGAGTAAAGTGTCGATCGATGAACAAAGAAGAAAATATTTATCAAATTGTCATTCATTTGGTTTGTCTTTGGTTCAGATTTTGAACGATTCTTCAGCTGAAAAGCTTTATTGTCCAAATCTGAGGCCTACCGGCAAAGCGTGTGCCTGTCTTCAGCGGTATGTCATCGGAACTGATAATGATTTGAATGGGAAACAAGTGAGGGCTCAGTATTTGTTGGATTTGTTAATCAAAGCCAAAGATTTGAGTCAACAAAAGTGTTATTCGATATCTAATCCAAAAAGTGGTCAAAAGATTGGTTTAGGAAACGGTCACAAAAAGAGTAAAGAATTCGAGGATTTTGTGAATATTCGCAGAAATCACTTAAAAAATGATTTAAAGTTTTGTGAAAAAGCCGTTCAAAGGGTTCTCTTTTATTCAAATAATTTTTTGCATAAAAAACTCAAAACAGAACCGAATGGCAGACAAAGAGTTGAGCGCCAGAAGGGAAAGGCATCCATTGAAAAGTTAATTGATATAAATTTATTGACCGATCATTACTGTTGTGTCAATCGTTGCGTTCAATTATGTCAATCACGGCCTCAACTTTTGCAAAGTTGGAGACAAAGGGCAGCCACCGGTCAAATGGAAAATCGTCGGGTATTGGCCGAAATGCTGACTCCGACTCAAGCCGTGCGCTCCAATTGCTTCAAATTTTTATCGTTAGTGACTGGAAGTAGTATTCGGACCATAAGTAAAGTCAATGAATATCTGATAAAAAACGGTGGAAATAGAGAACCGGCAGAACACGGACTCAAAAGGATTTGTATTTTGAATGATAGGAGAGAAACCTCTAAATTGATAAACGCTTCCAATCAAGAAATTATGCAAAACTCACCGAATTATACTCTTGCAGAAAGTGGTTCCTCTTTACCGACAAATAGTTTATCGATTGATTCGTTTGAAGGAAACAATAGAATCGCTTTAATAGTAAATCAAACAAATAATGAAATATCGGTAATCAATAGCAGCAAAAGACAAACGATCGCTATTTTTAGCCCACGAATCAATTTGGTCAGCAATAGTGGACATACCATTCAAATTCCAGTTTCAATCACATCCCAAGTCCTCTAATATTTTATATTCGGGTTATTTTACTTAAATATACATTTTTAACGAAATTAATGCAATTTTATTGAATTATTAAAGATTTGTAACGAAACAAATCAAATAAAAATAGTTTTTCTTAAACATTGCTCTGAACTGTTTGCAAATATTGAAGGCGCGCCGGATGTGTGTCCGCTGGTCTGTTGATCGGAGTCCAAACGGGTTCGCCCACAAACAGACGAATTACTTTTATGTAATCCTTTAAAAAACAAACGATTAATAAAACGAATGAAGTTTTAGACAATACTTTGTGGTCGAGAGTGAATCTGTGGTATATTCCCGCCGGAAGTATTAGAAGATCTCCCTTTTCGACCAGAATTCTAATCCATTTGTCGCCATCATCTCTGACATCGAAATAACCGGAACCGTCTAAAACAAAACGAATCTCTTCGTCTGAATGGATGTGTTCTGTGAAAAACGACTTAATTTTTTCCAAATAGTTATCCAACTTTTGGGGACAACACTCCAATTGGTCCGAATAAGTATATCCTCTTTCGGCTCTGATTTTGGCTAACTTTCCCTCCGTTTCATAGTTGTCGGCATCGATCTGTTCCAATACAACGACTTATTATTCAATAAATATCTTCAAATGTATTACAGAATAGTAAAGAACTCCACTCTTTTGTTTCAATTGTTCCAAATCGATATATTCAGGAGGATTCAGATGTCGTGGACTTCTCTGATCTTCAGCGTCATTATCATTCATATACCAGGATTTGACCATTTCTTGCAAAATACCTTTTAGTGGTCAATAATTAAGTCAATCTATAGACTTGTTTTGCTCCAAAACTTCTGCGTTTTTAATCACAATCTTATCACAAAACTATTCAGTTATGGAGTTGACAGCTGAATGGCATTGAATAAGTTATCAAGGTTCTTTTATAGATTATTTAATTGCAAGTTTGTAAGCATTAATGAGCGATAACTTCAATGAATTGTTGAGTTCAACAGATGTCGTGATTCAAGACTTGTCTGCTTTGAAGAGATGAACACAAACTCACGTTTTGTTGTGTTTGACATTTAAATCAAAACATTGAGTTAATGAGTGATTCAATCATCAATTTTAATGAAAATATTATTTTTCTCATTTAATTAAACTAATTATGTGTTGAATTCAATTATGAAACGAATAAATAGACAACAAATGACTGAAATTGTCAGCACTTTCCTCGAAAGACGTAATTATGGCGTAAGTAATGATCACTTGATTCGGGAATTTCCTATTTTCAAACTCTTTGTCGATTTAACCGAAGGACTCAAATGAGACGATTATTAACCGCAAAATTATTAAATCCAAACCACAAGACATGAAATCGGGCCAAAGCTTAGGAGATGTGGCACTAAAAGGATCGCTCGCCAGCAGTTCCAGTGATTCCGATGTCATAAGTTTGAGTCAATCAATCGGCGATTTCGGGATTTCCGCCGAAAACGCATTCAAGAAGTTTATTGAATTTGTGGAACGATTTAAACCGAAACAAAAGCTTTTCGAACAGTTATTGCAATTCGAGTTCCCGTTATTTCTTCATATCTTCATTGAACTCTTCGAATGCGGACACAAAATGAATGGTAACTTTCGGTCTTATTTCATGGATTCTGGATTGAAATCTGATCCCATCCTTACAGCGCGTCGTTTCTATCGCGAGCACAAGAATAGGTTCAAAGAGGTCACCGAACAGCAGATAATCAATTCGATGTGTATTTCATTGAATAATCTGAACCTCGAATCGAGTCTTAAGAACTTCAAAAATTTTAAGTATTCGATCAAAATCTCCGACAAATGTTTAGAACAACTGAAGAAGTATTTCAAAGTAAGTCACAAAAGATTAACAAAATTCCAAAACAATTCACTTTTACTATAATTTTCTTAAGTATTTTGATTACAATTTAATTATTATTTTGTTTATTGAAAAGAGTAGTCAATGAAATCGATCTTTTAGTGGTTTTGAGATGATTTCGATCACTTTTCTTATTTTAATTGAATATTTTAAAAACTTATTCATTAAATGTTTATATATTTAGGAAACTAATGATCTCATTGTCGTACAAATCATTAATATTTACGTTGAGTTCAATTTGTATTCGACTCACAATCAGTCGGAAAACGAAAAAAAGTTGGATTCAATGAATAGCAGACAAAGTGTGAAAAGGGGTTCGCATTACAATGAACTCGATTTCATGCCATCAACCGATCAATCGATCGATTCTTTAGATTCTGAGTGCAAACAACTGAAGAAATCAATAGAGAAGATTCGGGGCATTGATCCATGTGTTCCACCTCTTTGTAAATTTACAATAAACAGTGCAAATGTGTGTTCCGGTGCCGTCGCAGATGACATGTCTGTCATTGCGTTCGGATTCGAAGACTCGAAGATTTGTTTGAAGAAATTCGGTGCAAATAATGAGTTCAAAACTCAATCGGATATCGAAGTGAAGCGAAAGACTAATCAAATCAAACTGAATGTCATCGACCATAACAGTGAAGACAGTAATGTCAGTGCCATCAATGAGGAGCCGATCGATGACAACCAATCTACTAATAAATCGATGAAAATACTTCGCGGTCACAGCGGGTCTGTCTTTGGTTTGACATTTGTTCCAAGGACCAATTTATTACTTTCCTGTTCTTATGATACAACTGTGAGAGCCTGGGATACAATAACCGGCAATAATGTGTGCACTTATGTCAGTCATTTGGCGCCCGTATTCTCAATAGACCGGAGTCAAATTGGAGACTTCTTTGTCACCGGTTCTAAAGACAGTGTCGCAAAGTTGTGGTCACTCGAGCGGTCATTTCCGTTGCGAATGTTTTGTGGTCACAACGATAGTATAAATTGTGTTCGCTTTCACCCAAACTGTAGTTTTATAGCCACGGCTTCGGCCGACACAGAGATCAAAATATGGGATATTCATAAGGCGACTGTTGTCAGAACACTAGTAGGTCACGACGCCCCCATCTATTGCATGGAGTTCTCCAGTGACGGTCTATATTTAGCCTCTGCCGGTGAAGACCGCAAAATCAAGATCTGGGACTTATATTCGAGTAAAATAATCAAAGAGTTTAGTGGACACACAGACACCGTTTTCAGCTTATCGTTTAACCATTGCAACGAAATTCTTGCCTCATGTAGTGCTGATCAGACCCTCAAAGTTTGGAACTGTTCTCAAGTGACCAATAAATCTGACAAATCACACATTCCTGAGTCGGACAGCACTCAAAACACGTAAATATTTACTAAATTCACTTAAATTGAAAATTCCATTAAAGAGAAACTCTTTTCAGACAACGCGTGAAAAAAGACGTTTTGAAGACTTTACGTTTGGAATCAAATCTAATTTACACCCGATTTATGCCAAAAGATCTTTTAGTGACGATCGCAACCAAAGTTTAGACATTGTTTCCAAATATTGAGTTTATTTAGTTTTGCAATAAAATAGTTTTAAGTTTTATTCAAATATCTAAAGAGCGGGTTATCTCCTGTAACGCGCTTTTTGTAATTTCAATGCTTTCTTCATAAGTGGGGCGACCTTTGGCTCTGAAATCAAACCAAATTAGTATCGAATCAAATCTGATAACCACTTACTTTCGGGAACTATTTTCACGTGATTTGAAGAACTGCCACTACAGCCAGACTTTGGTCCTCCGAAAGGTTGACTAATGCCAGACCTCTCCTGTTTACGGAGTATTTCTCGGGGAGTCTTAACGTTTTCAGAGAACTGTGTCTGACGTACTGTTCCACACAAACATAGTTAAGTTAAATAAGAAGTCCCAATATTTCAAACCTGGCAGTGCTTTGGCCTGTTTGTGTGAAATGCTTTTGGTTATATTCTTGAGTCTGTCCTCCCTTTCTCTAACGCAACGGAAATATAGGTCCCTCCAGGTCTCATCTTCGTCTTCATCAGGTTCTCGACCTCTGAATTCTTTGTTACAGAATTGTTGCCATAATTCGTCCGTTTCGTCCAAAAGTTGCTAATTGTTTGATATAAGTATTTGAGTGACATTTGGAAGGGAAGGGAGGGATGACTTACGGCATTATATCTTTCAATTCGGTTCAAATGTTTCGGATTACATTTTTGGAGAACGGGTTTCAGTAAATAATAGGGCGCTTCTCCCAAATGACAGAGTTTGTCGTAATTATCGGTGAGAACCTGAATGCATAGGTCTTCGAGTTTTGGGGCGTAAGTGTATGTCTTAGTCCTGGCCTGTCCCGCAAACACAGCTGTGCGACCCTTTTTGCTCTGAACGTTAATACTTAAGTCTTCACTACTTTTAAGTATTTTCTTTCGATTCGCTTCAATCCGTTCCTCGATTAGTTCTCTATTAGGCAGTGGTTTATAGTGAGGGGTCGGAAGACTGGAGAGAATGTCGGAGGGATCCATACTTTTGATTCCTACCTTTGAGTCAAAATCGTCGTGGAATCCATTCGTCGCCGAATATTTTGTTTCATTTGATTCAATTGTTTCGGTTTTTACCGAACTTTTATCGAAAGTATTGTTTACATAATTATTGGACTTTTTGCTAAACCTCTCGGATTCGGATCTTTTGTTTGGACTCTTCTTATTATTTTTGATCATTTCATCGCTGAGACCCAAAAGTGTCTCGAATTCAGTCTTAGAGCTAACCGTTGACTCACTTTCTCTTGACTTATGACTTGATTTGTGTTTTTTGTGCCGTTTATCAGATTTTGAGTCTTCTTTACTGAGCTTTCGTTTATCGCTATTTGAATGGAACTCCGCTTCAGAGTTACTGACGGATCGGTTCAAGTCTTCGTCATCTGAGCGGTTGTACTCTTTTTTAATTCTGTGTTCAATTTCAGTGCTTTCATAACTAGAATTAGCCGACGATTTAAAGGAGTCATCGAAATAGGGCTCTTCTTTGACTACCGGCTCTTCAGGACTGCCATCCTCCTGTTGTTCTTCTTGTTCCTGTTGCTCCTTAACAATGGCCTTCCAGGTCAGACATAGGAGTTTAGCGGTTTTACCGATATCTGTGTCTGTGTGTTGTTTACTAAGATTGCGAACAGTTTTGCCGATTCCTGTCCTCTAAACGTACGAACAAATTATGTTTAAAATCATTGAGTTATCGCTAAACAAAACGAGTTGTCAGAACTGATTTGCATCTGATTTCATGTGAGGATCAGTTTAAAAGGTTAAGAGTAATCAGTGGTCAAGTAATCAGAGATCGATTCGGACAACTTATGTTCGGGAGAGGGAGAGGACACTCACGTGCAATAAGTCGATAGTTATGGGGATTTTCTGCAGTTTATACAAAATATGTAAAGTCTGTAAACAATTGATAAAAAGTGTTTAATTGATTTGATTGAGATTTATGTCAAAGGAGTGCAAACGTCACATATGCTGTGCTATCAGTCTTTTAATTGAAGTTTTATTCAAACAAATAAATGAGAGAAAAGCAAACCTTTTCATAACCGACTCCTTTCTCTAATTTCTTCTTTAAATGTGAGACCGTTTCGACGTATTTATTCATAATTTAATCGATAACTCGATTGAAGACAAAACAAAATTAAATCAAAATTTTCAGCGATTTTGTTGAACCGGTAGTCAGTCGTCAGAAATATGTCTGAAAAATGATTGCAATGCAGAGAACAGAAACTGAAAATACCTTTCAATCAAAACAAGAAAATACTTTTGAGTCGTACTTCAATTACGTTACGTATATGCGATGGGAAGGCATTCAAACATATGATTGGCCTCAACTCAGTTCTCTATGAGAGGAGGCGCTGATCGCAGCATTCACTCGCGTCCAGTCTCTGACAGTCTCTTCTCCTTACAGTCCAAACGCTCGGAGTTGCGATAAATGGGAAGTCCTTTGTATGGATTGCGTCAACTGTTCAGTTGTTATGTTAGTCAATGCACTCCTTTATTATACAATTGATAGCATTCAAAGGCATTCACTTACTTTGAACTCATTTTTGTGAACGTATTGTAAGAATTGTTTTCGTTTTCATAAAACCATTATTTTGGTCAACAAATCCTTCATTTATTTCAATAGTTTTTCTTAAGATGTGAGACAATTATCACAATTCGTCATATCATCGATTTAACCCACAATTCAAAGGTGAGTCCAATTTTGAGTGAACTTCATTTCGACATATGTTATGAACATATGAAAGAGTGAAAGAGTGCACACATTTGATCGCATTTGCATTCATTGACATATTATTATTGTTTTTAATTAAGTCTAACATTGAAATCAAATTTAGAGCCAAACTATTAATCACACGAAATGTCAAAATCATTAAAACTATTCTTTGTATAAAAACTTGTTATTCAAAGAATCGATTTATTATTCAATTCAATAATTCGTTTCGATTTTCATTGTTTTTTACTCTTCAATAAATCTAAGGTATTATTATTTTAATTGTCTCTCTCTCTCTCTCTCTCTCTCTCTCTCTCTCTCTCTCTCTCTCTCTCTCTCTCTCTCGCAATTAAAATGTTGACCTAGGTGTATTCATTTAAGAATATAAACTAATTAAGTGTGAGAAGAGATTTGTGACATATTTTGTTTTATCGATGAATTTGTGCCCAAAAAGAAAAGAGATTTTTAATGATTTGATTGAATCGATGACTCATTTTGTTAACAATAGAATTGTTTTTATGTTTTCGTCAATCATTTTCTTGAAATCAAATAATGTAATAATTGTCGAACAGCTCAG
>JAQIYB010000521.1:0-11050 GCA_034699325.1 Oribatida sp. Gr-Ori-00743 | reverse complement strand
GATCATCTGTGATTTTATATAATTGCTCTTAAGATAAATAACCTTTTCAAACTAATGACTTTATATAAATCCAAATGACTCGGAGTTAATTTGTTCATTGTTTTGAATTAACATTAGAATTGAAACCAAGGATTGACATCAAAACATTTGAGGAAAAGAGATTTAATGATCAAATTGTGGGCTCAAAAGCAACTCATAAACAGACGAATGTCAACGAGTGGTCTAATCGACGAAAATACATGCAATTAATGAGAAGACAATTGTCAGTAATTAATACAATTTAAATGGACTGTAATAACACAGACGAACATTAGGTATGTTTTAAAACGAATTACATTTCTCGCAATTAATTACAAGAGTAAATGTTGCGGACTTTCAGCACTACTACCGCTTTGATATACTGTGACCTTTGCGACAAAAATCGGACTAAAATTAACGTTAGTCTCAATTATTTACATGGATTTGAATTTTTAAAATCAGTGCTCAAAACAATCATTAATCACACGTATAATGAATAACAATTCTATTAACATGAGACAAATGTTCCGAATAATTTAGTTCAATTAGGTACCGCGGTACTGTATGCATTGATGCAAATTCTGTGAAAATGTGTTTTTGTTGTTTGTCTTTCGAATATTTGCAGAATAATTGCCGACAAATAATTAACATTTAATTATTTGAAACTCTCACTCAATATCTAATAATTATAGACTTTCCAATCGTCACAGAAGAGCGGAAATCGTTGTCAATACAGCGCTAGGCTTTCAATACAATTTGAAGAGCACTCAACATATTTGTCAGTAAGTTAAATAACCAGTTGAAAAAACTCTTGTCGGCCTCTCGTCTGCTTATTCACCATATATTTATACAAACGATGTGAACAACAAATTTCCATTTAGAATGAATTGAATGACAATAATCATAAATACAGTGAAGAATGCGTTGAAAAACCCATTGCTTTGGTTTCTCAACAAAAAGGTTTCAATTGATCGTCAAATGAGAAAATTCAATGAATTGGAATCAAATTCGTGAAAAATGAACTATTTTTGGAGAAAAGACAAATTTTATTTGTTTGCACTTTTATGCTCAACCATATCATTAACTTGTGGGACGTCGACACTGATTTGGCTCAACTCATATCAAATATTAGGAATATTACTATTAGTGTTCGGTACAATTCAACTGATTTGTGGCCTTTCGTTGATCGCAATTAAATATAAGAAAATCAAAGATAATAACCATTTGAATAATAATAACACAATTACTGGAAACGAGAATTCAATTGAATGCCAAAACATAATAATAGAGAATCAGAATTCAGTCTTTTCTTTATGAATAGAGTGAATAAAGTCTATTAAAATCTCATTCCGTTCATCGCAAATACAATTCAGACTTTTCTTATTCTTCTTATTGTCTTTCATTCTTCTCAATAAACTTGACATTAATTCCCATTTATTTCTCATCCCATACCTATCAAAGGGTTAGGAATTGCTTTCAAATATGGCTTTTATTTTTGTTTCCAACCCTTGGGTTTTGATTATTCGCTTCTAAAATAGCCTTTCCTATTAATATGTTGTTTATCTCGAAATTGATTCAGTCATTCACTGATCTCTCCATTGAATCCTTAATTTCATTCTCAATGCAAATGACAAATGAAGTCTTAAAATAAAACTCAATTTTCAGATCAAATTAATTAATAATTAATTTTTCGAATGGATTTCAATTAAATATTTATATACACGAAGAGGTCGTAAACTCCGGTATAAAAAACGGATTTCAATTGGAAATTAATATATTTTATGGTTGGCTGCAAATATGGATAGTTATTCCATAAAGTTTCCACGATTAGACTTTGATGAAGACGAGGGTCAACTCATTTAACACTCATTGAATATTCAGCAAACAATTTAATCCATTTATTTAATAAATAATTAAATGCAAATCATTTTAATAGCATTCGAAACACTCTTTTATCTAAGAGTTTATCATTTAAACAATTTATGCAAAAATTAGTAATTTTTCTATTTATTCGTATTTGAAGTTCCGCTCAATTTTCTTAAATAATACAAAATATAATTATATTTGAATTAAAGATAAGAATTTGTTTCCAAATTATTCGAGAGTTCAGATCACAGGATACACATAACCAACTGTCGTCGGAAAGTCCGCTTTTGTATGGAAATTCAATAAATATATTTATATCTAATTTGCGATTACTTACTAAAAGCATAGATATTTCTCTCAATTTTCATTATTATTACTCAAATGCATTGAATTTCAATTACTGGTAGTCTCTCTCTCTCTCTCTCTCTCTCTCTCTCTCTCTCTCTCTCTCTCTCTCTCTCTCTCTCCCACCCTCCCTCCCCGATTAGTAATTCGATTCTTAGTACTGTAGACTGGGTAAACATATTGATTGGTGATATGAAATTCCAATCGTTTTTGTTTGAAAGAAGAGAAACATTTGATATTAGAATCAAACGAAATATTCTTTTGGTTATCTGTTGTCTGCAATCAATTAGAAGAATAAGGAGAAGCGTTAACCAATTACATAAATAGTCGAGGTCAAAGTGGTCTTAATGTTTGCCTCCTACCCCAACAACCTATTTTTGGGTATCTCTATGTGAGGCTCAAACTGTGCCCATCTCTTCGCAAACTATGAATTGAATTTCTCATTTGCCTTCAAACAATTAACTCCATTAAAATCTGTTTAAACTTTTATCTAGAACAAATCAGCAAGGCTACGCTAAGTTAGGCTTAGAATTTCTATGAATCTTCAAAAAAGCAGAATCTTGGTCTATTTCAATTTAATTAATAAATGGCTGCATTTTGTCAGATTTCATGTACAATATCATCCATTTATTGATTTTGGCGTTCATTATAAATGAGCTAAACTGAGGTTATATATGGTTTTGCACACAATGTGTTCAATACTTTACGTATTATTTAAGTTGAGCGTCGAGTCCAACCATAATCAAGGGTAAGGGGTGTCATATGTGATGTGAGGGTGTGTTCACTATTTTTAGCATTTGTTCATTGATAGAGAGCGTCGCTTTTCTTTGGCTATCCATCGATTAAATTGTTTGCTCTCAAAAAGTTACTTTCAAATTATGATTTAAGCCTAAAATTCTAGTAACTCCATTCACCTAGGTGGGCTCTCTTAATTGAACTAAGATTGTATTAAAAACAAGCAAGTTTAAACAAAGAACCAATAGTTTTTACTATTACCCGCACATTCATACCCAGCATTGGATACAAAGAGCGTTTGTTTAGTTTCGACACTCTGTAGAGATCGGTTGAGTTGAAAGCGAAGGGAGGGTTGGCTCTGACGGCGGAGAGTGAGTGCAATGGCTTTGGTGTGAGTCAGACAAAGAGAGTTTTGAGCGAAAAGAGAGGGAGAACTCTGAGAGAAGTGAAAGACTCACTGAGTATTGCATTGCATTGCTATTGGTTTACGAACTCTAATACTATTCAGTGTTGTATTTGAAGTGTTTGTGAGTTTTGCAGTGCTTTTGTTCAAAAATATTACTGAACTCAAACACAATGTTAGACAACATTTACTGTTTTGAATCTAATTTTAATTGAGTTAATTGTATTGACACTAATCTGAACCCATTTCATGATTAGTATTAATGTCTATCGATTTGTTTGATTGTCAACAAAATTGTGTTAAATTAAGTTTTCAAAAGTTGTGACAATAAGTCCATCGACTGAACAAAAACAACAAAACAAAAGCCAAAGACATTGCTTTCATTGAAGACAATAATCAATACTTTGTTTGATTGCATCTAATTGTGAACGACTGCCATAATTACCGAAATGATGGCAACACTGGCCTCGTCATCCACGGTGTCGTTGTCATCCACTTGTTCTTTGTCTACAATCAACGACATCGCCGCAGAGTTGATAACTTCAAACTCGACTAATGGCCCGATCGGCGGACCCACAGTGCCGTCACTGCCCACTAACAATGGCACGAACACGAGTCCGCACAATGAGCCCAACCATCACTCGGTAGCGCACAGACAATCGCTGACCTCGTCTTCGCCGCCACTAATCGCGTCAACGCTCAGCAAATGTCCGCTTTGTTCCGAATCCTACGCTCAGCCAAAAGTGATGGCCTGTTGTTTCGCCACTTTTTGCCAGACCTGTCTCGAAAAGATCCTCGACTCTCCCGACCGCATTAAATGTCCCGGTTGTGGCCACGAGTCACTCCTGCCTTCCAACGGCGTCGCCGGTAAGTTATTGCCATCACTTTGTTTGATCAACTCTTCCGAGAATTGATTTTTGCCGCAAAAGTACTAAATATGAGTGAATTGTTTCGCCATTAGGTCTGCTGTCAGACTACGCCACCGTCAATATGTTGGAACAAATCGCTGTATTGGACGCCAGTATCTCATCCAACGCCAGCATTTCGTGCACCGGCTGTAAGAGCAAAGAGTTGGCGGCCGTCGCCCGTTGCTTCGACTGCGCCAACTTCTTGTGCCCCAACTGTGTTATGGCCCATCAATTCATGCACTGCTTCGAAGGCCATCGAGTGATGACTTTGGGCGAACCCCAACAGAAAGACATCCCTAATCATCAGAGACCAGTCATCTGCAACAAACACTCTGAAGAAATGAAGTATTACTGCCGTAGTTGTGATGTCCCACTCTGTAAAGAGTGCTGTGTCTTCGACCACCCGAAAGGCCTTCACGACCACGAGTATTTGGCTGACGCCGCACCTAAACAGGTATGTCATTGTCTTATGCGAGCGATTAGTTCTTTTGTTATAATTCTCTATTCTGTGCCAAATGTTATCAAAAATCGATGGAAGTCATAGTTTTTTACTATTTGTCGAAAAGTGTTTCATTTTTCAAATTTTAGTCCAATTTTCATAGAATTCATTCATTTGAGTGAACGCTTCAGTTGATCCCACTCTCCATCCAATGTCTGTCGAGTCTAACAAACAAATTATTGAACCTTTTTGTTCGTTGTTCGAGATTTCTATCAATACCGCTCTTCTGCTGTTGGACTCCCCCATGAGCGCCACCCCTCTCCCCCTGTTTTTGCTCACTCATTCCCTTTTTCACTCTCTTTCTCTATATATCACTCTTTTTGTTATTTATTTTCATTTTATTATTCCGTTTAGAAGTTCAATAACTTTATTATTATTTTATATAAAAGTAAAGAAAAAATTATATTTTATATGTTTTTCTTTGAAAAGTATATGTTTTATATGTTTTGTCTCTTCTTTGTGGACAATGAACTCATATTTGAATAATTGAATCACTATTTCATCAAAAGTCTTGAATTTATATTTCAATTCCGAAGAACTCAACAATTGTTTGATTAATAGGTCGAACAGTTGACGCGAATGGTAGATGAGGGTAGGGTTAAGATGTCTGAGCTGAGTCACACGCTCAAGACTCTGGATCAGGTTACCAATCGGTTGCAAATGCAGCACCAAAAGGCACAGCAAGAGATTGGAGAGGCCTACCAGTTCTACCTATCAATGCTTGAAGAAACCAAAATGGAGTTCTTAAAAGAATTGGACGACATATTCAACTCCCGAATGGTCTCATTGACACTCTTGACTTCCAAAGTAGAAGAAGCTGTTCGTAAGACACAACAGATTTCGTTGTTTATGGACAGAACCCGAAAGTTTGCGTCGGCGGCAGAAATGATTCAATACAAGTCAGTCATTGACAGCAAACTCCAGGCTATCCTTAACTTCAATCCCGACGCAAACATACCTTCACACGAACTCGAATTCGTCTCCAATTATCAGGCAATTCAGGTATGCCTCCCTTTACTCTATTTGGCAGTGCATTTGGTTCTTGTTTGCTCACATTTTGTGGCTTTTCAATCATTTATTGGATATGTATTTGATTTTCAATGAAATTTATTTTACGAACGGATTTGTAATTTTGCTTCGCTTTGGTTTAACCTCTAAAACAGAGGCTCAGACTCTGTTGGCATAAACTCTGGTATTGAGTTCAAGTTCGCATCGATTCAGTCGAAAATAGTTGATTAAAAGAGTCGCTGATGTCTAGCGCTCAGAGATGTTATATATAGAGGACAGGCGTTAGAACAGAGTTTTCCAATACTAAGCGTTGAGTGCATGCGTTGCGAACATATCTATCCATTGTATGGAATATTACCGTTTTCCATGTTTCTCTCTGTTCAGTCTATATGTGCTGTGCCTTCAATGACAGACCGAATGAATTTTCAACGTTTTTTTGTAAACAAAACCCCAACGCTTTAGTACTCCCAGAATAGCCGAGAAGGAAAAGGAGGAGAATGAGAGGGAGGGATACAATTGGTAAATAGGAATATATGGGTGAAAGCACAGACATAACGGTTAGAAAAGGTGTCTGTTCTGTCTGTGTCCCAATTCTGTGCTTAAATTGCATTCGTTGCTAATCTATGAATTGAAAGTTGGACTCAAAAACATAATCCCTGGCTATCGATACACACGTCTGGACTGACAGCTAATACTATACACTCTAATGAAAAACATAGTCATTCCTCTCTCTCCTCCGATCCCTACACCGCATCTCAATTTCTATTCGCTGCGATTTTCGCGACGATAATCAACTATTTGTCTCTCTTCGGCTCTCAATGTCTGTCTGTTCTCTAGATTTGAGTTTCGCCCGCTTTTCAGATATATTGGTCTAATGGACTGTTTTCTAATAATAAATAATGTATCAAATTGTAAGTCAACATCACTTTCAATGCACAGACAGTTATGAAACATAAGAGCGATAGTCAGACGCGAATATGTTTATATAGTGAGAGAGGAGAAGAGGAAAGGGCACAAAAATGTTATTTTCCTGTTTAAGTCCGATATATAGTTATAATAATAAGAATAATCATTAATGAGTTGTTCACTAATCTGTTAATATATTTTCCTTTGGTTTTGACTCTCGTTTCCCATCGTTTCACTATTTATTTGTTTTTCTTTTTGTTTGATATTCAGTTTCCACAAGAAGTAGTTGAACTCATAAAAGTGTACATGCTCCTTACTGCTCCTCACAATCGTTTGCTACATATGCTCTCTTTGGCATCTCTTTGCTCATCAATTTTAAATGTCATTTCATTTTATGCATTCAATAGTCAGACATCTCTGTTGAAAATTAGTAGAAATGCGTTCTTAGAGTCACTTTAGTAATGATTTAATGTGTAATTAATTTTTCGCACTCTTATCGTCTGACAAATCGTAAAACTCGTGGCTTTAAATCATAGAAAGACTGATTTCCTCACTCTTTTCCCATTTTCTCAAATATTTTTCGTAGAATTTTAATTACATTAAAACAATTGTTTTGAGAACCGATATTAACATTTAATTTGTGATGAATTAGAAAATAATTTTCTTTGAATTACAGTTTTCACAGAAGTAATGCCATTTAATAGATGTTTGAGTCTATTTTCAGCGTATAATTAATCGATTTAATGGTCGAATGTTTCATACAATTGAAGTAATTCACAAACATTTTGACGTTAGTCACACAAAAATTCCCGATTATTCATTATAAGGGTTTTTTGATCCATTTTTCCATTATTAGAAAAATATTTGTTTTTCTTGTTATAGATTTTCATAACTTTATATGAGAAGTGATTCGGTGTTTGAAAGCAATATATTATTTTGTTTGATAGTCTTACTCCTAATAAACTTATTTCTCTCTCGTCTGCATATTCTGTTGGAAAGTCATATTCTGCATGAATACCAATTCGTTGACCTTCCCCTCCATTCCTCTCTTTTTCTCATGTGAGCGCAAAAAAAGAAGATTCGATAACTAATCAACTTTTTTAATAGTTCTTCATCTTCTGACTAAACATATCTCTACAAATAAGTCTCTCTCTCTCCCTCTCCTCTCGTGATAGGAATTGACTGTCATTTTGATATAAGTTTGTCATTTGAAGGAATGGCTGAATTCTATGCCATTTCTCAAAGATAAAGTATAGACTTATTCTTATGCTTCGATTTTATTAAATTTGTTTTATATATAATTAAGAATATTTTGGGAAATTTTATGCAAATTCAATGAGACTTTTCTTATCAAAAGCCATATTAATGTAATTTTCATGATTAAGCTCTCATTTATGAATGTCTCCGATGTATGGCTCATGAGATAAGAAGCATACGTTTCTTCTCTTATGATTGACTTTAATTATACAGAGAATAACTAAAGAAAATAAAATAGATTTGGAAAAAGCTTTAGAATTGTTTTTATCGGACGTATGGCATAAGACGTGTGTAAACGCCTTATTTGTAAAAAAGAAAATTGTGGTTAACGTCCGCTTAATATTAGATTATATATGCTTTCATTATATGTTTAACCATGAGTATAAATAAAACTCCTTTTCCTATTCTGATGGCTGTCTTCTAATGAAAATATATCTGAAAATAATCAAAGCTCTGAGGCCTCGGCTTTTCTAACCTCTTAAAAATGTAGTCATTTGTGTTGAGAAACAATAATAAAATTATAATTCATAGCAATATTTGAAGTCTGAAATAGCAATTAATTTATTGTTTTCTTTGTTTCAAAACATTTTGTGCTCTTCCAAGTGTTGGACTTGAGATCATGATATCAGGTTCAAAGTTCTTACAGTTTGTCTAAATAATGGTTTAAATTTTGCTCCTTTTTCTTCAATTCATTTAAGTGTCATTGGAGTCATGTATTTGTTATCGTTTTTCATTATCTGTCATTCAAACCATTCTAACGATATTTTTGTCGATTTTCTTCAAAAAAAATAAATTATTTATTTTGAATCTAAAAATTTTTTATGTCATATTTTTTGCAATCTTTAGGATTATATGCCTTTTCCCTGTTTTATAGATTATATTTATAGTATTTATAAATATGGGAAACATTTTTCCGAGAAATGCTTTTCAATATAGTCGTTGGGAAGATATAAACTGCTTATTAAATGAGTAGGTTTTCATTGCTTTATTGCAATTCCTTTTTTCAAGTTTCCAAGTTCTTTGTCACGCGATTTGGATGTGTCTCTCCTTTTCTGTTGGCTTTCTTATTATTAAACTCATATAAAGTTCATGACTGGTGTGAGAGACCCGAAGCTTAATTGACTCTTGCAATTTGCAAACCCTTGTCTTTCGCCATCCAATCGAGTTTTAAGCGGTTTTTCAAATCTGTTGTGTAATTGCATTCATTAACTCAGACATAACCACATAAATACTGAATATTATATATAAAACACAATTAAATATAAGTAATTCTTTTCGATAATCAAAGCCATAGTTTTTTTTGTTGTCTTTCGCGGATCTCTTTGTTTGTTTTCACAAATTTATTGACCGAAAAGTTAAATAACTCTTAAAATAATCGAAATCTAAATTATATTTTCTTAAGGAAACGAATTTATTTTTATTTTGGAATAATTTGAATAATTAATTGAAATTAAGACTTAATTTGAGCTCTAATTTTGTTTTCATAGATATTAAGGGAATTAATTTTGGGCAACAATTTGAATACTTTTGTTGTTTAATGAGTTCATTGAACTTAATTAACACTTTGTTTTAATATACTTTAAATGAATTTAAATAAATGTTTTAATTGAAATAATTTGTAAATAATAGGTCGGAATCCGAAACACTTTTGGATACATCCGTTCGTCGTCCAGTGATGGCAAACAACCACCGATCAGTCGTCCCAATGGTCTGTCGTCTACTATTTATCAGAACGGCTTCGATTCGACATCGAGTCTGTTGTCGAAGCGTTTTGGCTCAAACACAACTAACTCCTGTAATAACGGGTCGTCGGTCTCATCGATCAGACCGTTCTCTTCGGCGTCTATTACCGATCCACTCAATATGTTTTACGAAAAGTGGTCTATCGGTGGTAGTGGTGGGGGTGGCTCTGGTGGTTCACCTGATTCAGCACTGTTTACCAATGGCAGCGCCACTCTAACCGAGCAGTTCAACGCACTGTCTGATCCTGTAATCGATTTATCGGCGAAACTGATCTCTGCCTCATCTCTTCTGCCAATAAAGTCGCAGATAAAGCGCCAGAAGATGATATATCACTGCAAGTTCGGAGAATTCGGTGTAATGGAAGGCCAGTTCACCGAACCGTCAGGTATTTCCCCTTTAGTTTTATTGCTTTTTAAATTTTTTTATGCTGACATCCCATACCTTATAAGTTCCCTAACCTTTAAATCTAAGCGAATCGAAACAAAACTAAAACGTTTGACATTTATATTGATTTGTGTGAACAGGAGTTGCAGTGAATGCGCAAAACGACATAATAGTGGCCGACACTAATAACCATCGCATTCAGATCTTCGACAAAGAGGGCCGATTCAAGTTCCAGTTCGGCGAATGCGGCAAAAGAGATGGTCAACTCCTATACCCCAATCGGGTGGCAGTTGTAAAGCAGTCTGGTGATATAATTGTGACCGAACGGTCGCCCACACACCAAATACAGATCTATAACCAATACGGACAATTCGTTCGCAAATTCGGCGCTAATATTCTGCAGCACCCGAGAGGTGTGACCGTCGATAATAAGGGACGCATTATTGTTGTCGAATGCAAAGTATGACTGAACACCACTTAAATTATTGAAATTGATTGTAATGCTGTCCTTATCTCATAGGTTATGCGCGTAATAATTTTTGACCAAGTTGGAAACGTCTTGCAAAAGTTCGGATGCAGTAAACACTTGGAATTCCCGAACGGTGTAGTCGTTAACGACAAGCAGGAGATCTTTATTAGCGACAATAGAGCCCATTGTGTCAAAGTGTTCTCATACGACGGCAACTTCTTGCGCCAAATCGGTGGCGAAGGTCTGACCAATTATCCGATCGGCGTCTGCATCAATGAGGCCGGAGAGATATTGGTGGCGGACAACCACAATAACTTCAACATAACAATCTTCACACAGGACGGCTGTCTGGTCAACGCACTGGAATCAAAGGTCAAACACGCCCAGTGCTTCGACGTGGCTCTAATGGATGATAACAGCGTAGTGCTGGCCTCCAAAGACTACCGCATTTATATCTACCGATACCTACAGCTGCAGTCATTAGCGGCAGCGGTGGCCGCCTCTGGTAT
>JAQIYB010000520.1:0-11051 GCA_034699325.1 Oribatida sp. Gr-Ori-00743 | reverse complement strand
ATCTCTGACAATTAAAATTCTAATCACTTATTCTTTCCTTAGATTATAAGTTTGAGAAGTCATTGATGCGATGCATATCTGAAAATAGAGAAACCAATAAAAGAGAAGTAAATTATATGAAGTTTCCAATTGAAGCAAAAGAAAACTGGATTTTATGGTTCGATAAAATGCTGGAAAACAACAATAAATTGCTTTTTTGCTTAAACTCTAACTACCGATCACTTGAGGCAAGAGTTAGAAAAAGTGTTCGAAGACATAATGTTTTGTCTAAAAAGTGTTGAATCGTTGTCTGTCTCGAAATCATTCGCTTGTTTTCTACTCTTGTGTTCATTGATTGCAGTCTTAAAGTCAACGACTCCTCACATGTGTTGACAACAAAAATTCAAAACATTTTTCAACTTTTGCTGAATTATATTCCATTTGAGATGAGTTCACTACTGTTGGATACCTACCTGTGCCTCAAATAAGCTGTGATCGCTTTATCAATGCAATAGAGTTTCGTTTGAAATGAGTGAAAATGAAAATGAAGCAAGGTCTTTGAGTTAATGGAGTTGTATTTTGTTGAGTACAATAACTGCGAATAAAATGATTGGACTTTTATTTTGGATGTCTAATGCATTTGTGACTGTCCTCGGATTATCTCTTCAAATGGAGACAATCAGTGATATCGTTCGCGACCCGAACGGAGACTTTTTTACTCTTAAATCAAACGACTGTCAAATCACAGGATGTGCTCAAAACGGAATATACGCTCAAACTGTAAGAGCATCGGTCAATCATTGCAGGTGCCAGTGCTCTCCTTCACATCCAGTTATAAGAGAAGACAGTAAAGAATGTGTCAATCAACTAGGTAATTCCTATCCAATATTATTGTTTGTCTAAGACTACAACCAATAGAGGACTGAATCCCATTTCAATATCTATTCCTTCCTTTTGTAATAAAGTGGTTTCCAATCACAAGATTTATCATTATATCAATTTACTGTATAAATTAGACATGCTTCAATTTTTAAGATTTGCCTAGATCACAAAATGAGATACCGTTAGAGTACTTATAAGTATTAAGCGATAAAATATTTAAATAGGAAATCTGAAAGAAGAAATGATCAAGGCAATAATTGGTATTCTTACAGTTCATTTAGAATATTGGGACAAATTAAGGGTGTGCTAGTTGCAAATACTGTTAGTCATTATTTTGTAATTAGGATATACAAAGTGACCTCAAATAGTCGAAGTCATCCGCAATTAATTGTGATTATCATTTGAAAACAATTAATTTTGTTCGTTGTCATAGAATGCTCCTTGGTTCATTTTATTCGTCCTCTTTTGACGGAACACATACCAGTTGTGAGTCTTCCGGTATCTCCTGGTCAACTAATACACCCGGGAGCGCATCTTATTCTATCCGGTAATCATGTTTAAGACTTTTGTCACGTATTATACTTTAAATTTTATTGATTTTATTAGAAAAGATGTGTTTATTTTGTATGTCTGCAATTATCAAGCTAACTTTTCCGTAAAATTTCTCTCATTTTTCAATAAAATTATGTGTTTCCGACTTTTAAGCGAATCATTTGAATAATTTGCCGACGATTTTGTCATTTGTGTCTTCACTGCCATTGAAATCACTCCGAATTAGAGTTCAATGAATTTTAAATATTAAACTAAAAAATAAAATATGTTTCGGTTGACTAATAGACTCAAAAATACAGTTATGATAATAAGACTGAACAGAATGAACGGTTGGCTGATGTTTCGGATCATTTAAATGGAAACATTTCTAATATCCTATATAACAGTGAATCAATTGCAAGATCATTGCATAAACTCTTTAAACTAATAGATTTACTAATTTAAAGTCAATGTCTTTCCTATAATTTGTGTTAAGGCGACGACAAATCTATCAATCATTCCAACCAAATGTTGTGTCAAATCGATGGATCAGATGTAATGACGTCGGAGGGATGGCAACCGATTCCTTTGAGCGATGGATCGCAGACTTTCGAGCTCTTTGAGGATGGAAACCACACTTTCCTTCAATGGCTGGCAAATGATTCTGGGCGCAAAAGTTTGAACCAAAAACTTGTTTTAATTCATTTGCACTGTTCTACCGTCGATTCAAGTGTTGAAAGCACAGCCTTTAAGCCATGTAATCATACAATTAATTGAACCTTGCTTCGTTTCACAAATACAAATAATGATTTTATAATTAAAAGGCATAGCAATACGCGTGGGTTGGGTTCCTGGCTTAGGTCTGTTCAACGACAGAGAGATTTCCGATCAGAACAAAGCATTGAGCGCTCAAAACACTAATTACTCGATGATTGGCCTCTGTTTGGGTTTATTGGGTATTATGTATGTGTCGGCGCTTATGGTGTATATGAGAAATAAGAACTCCGAAGATATTAAATACGAAGACTCCTCATCGTCTTCGGGCCGACCAATCACTCATCGATGGCCATCAGATTCAGATCGAAGTCAAACGACTACAGACTTGACAGCAACTGATATCTCATGTGGCAGTACTAAAGGTCCTAGGTCTAAATTTAGAGACTCTCCTGAATATGATTCACTCAAAATTAGTGAAGACGCAGATAAGAGGTCGACGCCAACAGATTGGATCCAAACTCTACCACCGATTGATTATAACGTGAGTAATATTAATAATAAATTGCGTTTAATTTCTATTTATTTTTCAGACCTCAGACTCTGAGGACACACAAAATAATTTAGATGTCAGTCAGAACGGAAACACATCAAATGATAGCACAGAATCTCAACCATGTGCTAACCAGAGTCCAATTTATGAGAAGAGACTTCAAAAACCGGACCGCATTCCAAGGCATTGTCTGCGCATTAGTCCCGAACTTTTTGAGCCTCAACTCCTCTTAGACCCGCCCCCGACTGCCGTAGAGATGCTCAACAAAATTAGGGATTTAATTGCAATCGCGAAGACACGTCTCAGAATCTTTCGCTACAGACCTACTCTTGTGGTCATTCCTGAAGACGATTACTTCTATAATGAGAATAAATATGTTGTGTCTAACGATGTTATCAATCAGTTGGGTGTAGTAGTGATGCCAAATGAGAGCACAGTATCCTTTGCCTCTAACGACCATATCATCGAAATGAATGATGAAAACCATTCGATTATAAGCACCGGTGGTATTGACATAAACAGAACAGTTATGAGAGAAACAGGTTTAGAAAATCCGAATCTAAATAACGAATTGATTGAAAGTCAAAACTTTGAACGTCTTTCAGATAATGACAATGACTTACAACTAAAATCATTTTCCAGGAAACAAATACTAAACAATTTGAAACTCTCCGACACTCAGAATATAAATGATCTTAACTTTGATGAAAAAAGTAATAATATATGCGATAAAGTGATTGAAGTGCAAAATGAAGTGCAAAACCTGGAACTCGAGCTTCAAAATCAAAGTTTCCAAACAAATCATATTTATTCTGATATTCAGTCTTTAAAAGCGATTTCAACGAAAACGGAAAGAGATTTGTATAAGAATTTTGAAAATCAAATATTCACTGAAAGACAAACCAACGAAACATCCGATAAAACAATGTTTAGTTACTTCAGAAACTCTTTGGGAAGATTTGGCTCAAAGTCTAAGTTGAAGTCAGACCAAGTTTTGGTCTCTTCCAACAATTGGACGCTTCAAAGTGCGAGCGCCGCCCGAAGAACTCGGTTAAGAACTATGACTCAGAAAAGTGTGATTCGGAAAAGAATGACATCGAGAAGGGGTCAGCTCTGTTACAATTGTTCGGATGTGTCTTCACTTTCGGCTCAACAATTAACCGACGCTTACAATGATTTCGAACAAAAGCCTTCCCTCGAAAGCAATGAAAACAACGAATCGATGGATAGCTTCGATTGCTGTACATATAGTGACTCAGAAATGAGTACCACTTCCTCCACATTTAGAGACAATCAGTTGACATCACTTGAGTCTGAACTAAACGACAATACAAGTAATTTACATATCGATGAGACTCGGATTGAAGAGCACAGTCCTATTGATGAGTGTCTAAAGTATTTGGCGGCCGCCTCTGTCGATGACAATCACGATAAGTACTATCAACGCATAGGTCGGGCCTCAAAAGGTATGTCAGCCATAAAACAATTGAATTCATGCGAATGGAATCATGTCTGCCATCGAAGTGACTCAGAGTTAGAACTGCGGGAAAAGAAATGCGATTCGAGAACTAGTTTTTACTCAAAGAATTCTAAATCGCGGATCAAATCATCAAAAAGTCTAAACAGTAATAATCGACAGAAGTTTAAGAAAAAGTTAGCGCTTTATAAGACCCAAACTAATAATATCCTCAATAGAACTGATAACCAAAGTTCACCAGGGACCAATTGCTGCCAAACAGAGACCGATCAGTCTTTTAGTGGACTGACAGACAATTGTGTAAATAATGTCGACTCGAATTCAGTTTCAATGAGAAATGGTTTCCAAAGTACTGTCGATTGTGAAGAGAGTGAGGAAATTAGTGAACATTTTATAATTAAAATCAAAATCTAAACAATTATCGCAAAAACTGATCGAATCTATAATTTATTTCATATTTTATTTGAATTATAATTGAATTTATGTAAAAATTTATATCAAAACTAAATTATTATTAAATATTAGTTGAATTTGAGCGCAACTATCAGTTACTAAACCATAATCTAAAATGTAGTTTAAAGAGAGAGTTCAGTGATTAACTGCTTCCAGTGGTGATCGAAGAGGCGTTTTCGCACTTCTTTTCCAAGTCTTTGATCTCAATTATATCGGTTCTGAGTTTGAGTTTAAGGATACTTCTGGAGAGTTCGTCCCTATGTTTGGCATCTTTGATGCCCATCCGTTCCAGAGTAGAGTCATTGATGCGAACCAAAGAGCGACCCGTGATTTCGTTCTCGAGGAAGGAATTGCCGTAAAGACCATAATACTGTTCGCAGTGGCGTTTCAACCATTTCATTACATCCGCGTTATTCCAGAAGAATACAGGTTTTGGCCGATGATTATTACCAGAAGTATTGGACCAGTTGTTGGTTGGAGTGGGTGTCGCCGACCAGCCATAACCACCGGAGCCTTCTTTTGTCATTTTATAAACTCTCAATTAAACGGCTTTTAATTACTTTTACTTTCTTTTAGTTTTTCAATTAGTTTTGCTTTTTCCGCTGCAATCAATTCTTCGATATTCTGTGGATCAGATTAGAAGACAATTAGTTAAATGACATTAAACTAATTGTGGTTCTAATTGAGGCTAACTTCGAGGGGACGGTAAAAGTGGTGAACTGTTTGTGAGCCCAAAAACATTGAAAGAATTGATAAACTCATAAAAAAGACATATTTAGACCAATGATAGCCGTATGACATCAGTTCTTTAGGGATTAATTTTGTCGCTTTTGACCAAACTTTGAATAATTGTCTCAATTTTAAAGACAATCAAAACATTTGAATACAAAGAACTCAATCATTGATTGTTTACAGACTGAGGGCTCTTCACAATAGACATACACTGAGGGCTCGTTTTGGCAAAAATCACAATAAACGGATGGTTTGCCACTTAATACTGACCTCTAGACCCACGATCTGCTTCTTAGCCGAGTCTTCAGCAAAGCGTTTGGTATAGACTTTATAGAAGTTTACGTTATTTATATTGAGATTAATCATCAAAAACTCGAGACCAGCGCCCATACAGAAGAAGACGGGCAAAAAACTGCATACAAACACAAATAAGAAATCTAAACAGTCAACAATTTTAAACAGCAAGGCTAATTGAACTAACGCATAGATTCCGAGATACTTTCTGAGCGGCCAATTCGTCATAATACGGGCAAATAATCCGTCCCTTGTTTTGCGAACCATTCAGAGTCTTATCTGAATTTCAGACTTTTAGTGACTTTTGAATCAATTGCAGCAAAACATTGACAAATGGACCGTTCATTAACACTATTAAAGGAGACGACACTCCGTTCCCCTAATTGTTATCAATTGATCTCTACTTTTCTTATCTCTTAATTTTGTTTATAAAACGCTTAAATAAAAACAAAATAAAAATTTATTAATAGTTTGCGTTTGAATTACATTATTATTGAGTAGAAAATGTAATAAAAGTGTTAACGGATTATAACATTAGAGACCAATAAAAATATTATAAAATTTAAGACACGATTAATCCATTTCTGGGACCTCTTCCTCGTCGAACTCGCCCTCATCTTCAGCGGAGATCTCCTGGTATTGTTGATATTCGGAGATCAAGTCGTTCATATTGGACTCGGCTTCAGTGAACTCCATTTCGTCCATACCTTCACCGGTATACCAATGGAGGAAAGCCTTTCTTCGAAACATAGCTTTAATGATAGAAAAGAGAATTAGAAATGAAATAAAAAAAACTCAAATATTTTACCCATGAATTGGTCGGACACTCGCTTAAAGATCTCCTGAATTGCTGTGGAGTTTCCAATGAAAGTGGCCGCCATTTTCAGACCCTTTGGAGGAATATCACAAACGGCGGTCTTAACGTTATTCGGGATCCACTCCACAAAGTAGGAGCTGTTCTTATTTTGTATATTCAACATCTGTTCGTCCACTTCTTTCATTGACATTCTTCCTCTAAAGATTGTGGCGACAGTCAGATACCGTCCATGTCTTGGGTCACAGGCGGCCATCATATTCTTGGCGTCGAACATCTGTTGTGTGAGTTCGGGAACAGAGAGGGGTCGGTATTGTTGATTAGCACGAGAAGTCAACGGAGCAAAACCGGTCATAAAGAAGTGAAGTCTTGGGAATGGAACCATATTTACGGCCAATTTTCTAAGATCAGCGTTGAGTTGTCCCGGGAATCGAAGACAAGTCGTCACTCCAGACATTGTGATCGAAACCAAGTGATTGAGGTCTCCATATGAAGGAGTCGGCAGTTTTAGAGTACGGAAACAGATGTCATAAAGCGCTTCGTTATCAATACAATAGGTTTCGTCGGTATTTTCCACCAATTGATGCACAGAAAGGGTTGCGTTGTAGGGCTCCACCACTGTATCCGACACTTTAGGAGATGGCATAACACTGTAGGTATTCATAATACGGTCCGGATATTCTTCCCTGATCTTAGAAATGAGAAGAGTTCCCATTCCAGAACCGGTTCCTCCACCCAAAGAGTGGGCCAATTGAAAGCCCTGCAAACAATCACAGCCCTCGGCTTCTTTACGGACAACATCGAGGACAGTATCGACAAGTTCGGCGCCTTCGGTATAGTGGCCTTTCGCCCAATTATTTCCGGCTCCGCTCTGACCAAAAATGAAGTTATCGGGTCTGAAGATGGCTCCAAAAGCACCGGAACGGACCGAATCCATAGTTCCGGGCTCTAAGTCGAGAAGAACAGCGCGCGGAACATAAGCCCCACCTTTCCATCAAAATAAGTGATGAACACAAAGAAACTAAAGAGAGGGACACATACCCGACGCCTCGTTGTAATACACATTTATTCGTTCCAATTGAAGGTCAGAGTCACCATTGTAATGGCCAGTCGGGTCAATGCCGTGTTCGTCACTAATCACTTCCCAGAACTGGAATAAGAAACAAAAGAAACGTTGAATTCATTAATTAATTAATTAATCAAAAATAGTTTAAACAAAGCGGACATACTTTGGCACCGATTTGATTACCGCACTGTCCCGCCTGTATGTGCACTATTTCACGCATTTTGTTAACACAATTAAAACTAATCAATAAATAAATAAAAACCAAGGATTAAATGAAGTGATGGCAGTCTTTGTGATGGCTTTAGAGGAGAGACTGAGTTAGTTATCCGGTATTTGCATCTCTTATACCCAATACTTGTGCTCTTATTGACACTTGAATGCAATCCTCAGCCAATCAGAGACCGACTTTCATTAGTGACTAACAAACAGCCAAACGTTAATTCATTCAAAATGAGTCGATAAGCATAAGACATACGCAATGTGTTGAAGATTTGAGACCCTTTTCGCTGATCAACTGAACTTACAACTTATTCTAACTTATAATTACTAACTAATGGTTGTGTAGACTCAGTTTTTTAAGGCTTTTATCTTTTATTTCAATGGGTTTCTATCAGTTTTATCAATGAAGAATTGTTTCTCATTAGGAGTTTAGTGACTCAACTAAGATACTCTTACAACCAATTAGAAGAGCACCCATATCAAATTAATTTCTCATTTCATGTTTATTCAAACTAAATTAATCACTGATTTGTTTGTCGTCTTTCTATTATTAATTACTCGCTTCTAATCACAACTTAGAAGTGTATAAACAATTATCGAATAAGTTGTCAAGTTCATTTTTCATGTCTAAGGAATAGTTACACATAATGTGTCAGATTATATCATAAAACTAATCTAAGAACAAAATCACTTAAGATTAATCAAACTGTTAGTTAGCGATGAATGTAGTAAGGTTAGTTTATCAAAGTATAAGACTCTTTGCTAAAAACCTGATAACAGTGTATGTCTTCCCTCAGCTTTAGCTTTGAACCTGACCTCAGCTTTGATGCGCTGAAAATGTTATTCAACACTATGTTTAGTCTATCAACTCTGGCATTTGTCGGGTCATCTCCTTTCGTGACAACATTTCTCATTTAACTCTGGAGGAGCGACTCTTTTAGGATTACCGGTTTAATAGTAATCCGGTTATATTAGTATTGGAATGGGAGAGGAGAGGAACGTTCCTTTTCATTATTTAATTGGCATTTCTTATTCTTTCTCTATAATTGAAGCATAAGTTTAAGCGATTTGAGACATCAGTAATATGATTACTATTCTGACTCCTCTTCCCTTCTCTAAGCTATTTATAGCTTGAATTGCATATAAACTATGGATAGAAATCCGAAACGAATGAAAATTCCGACAAATCTATCGTTACTTCCGTTTAAACATTGAGTCAAACTTCAAGTTTAAGGCCTGAAAACCAATACTTTTTAATACTTTGAACTCCTTTTGAATAAAATCAATAATTTTTTTTATTAGACCATAAAATCAGATAAGAAATGTATAATTGATTTGTTCTATAAATACTAATTAATGAAACAAGATTCAAATTGGCGTCGAGTGATCCATTAGCCTAGTTGAGTTGAATTTGTCGATAATACATAAGTGAAGTTTTGAAATTCCGTTTCGGATATTAATACACAAAATCTAAACTATTTTTTTACATTCGATACAAATAATAAAAATTCTCATTAAACTGATCGATCAAATTTGAGATTTCTTTAAAATTATCCAAAAATTACAAAAATGCGAATCAAATAAAAACTGGTCGTTCCTATCGATACGAACTCATCGGCTTATAAGACTTCTTGGTAGTGGTGGTGGGAGCAGCTGTCGTATAGTACGGCTTTTTCGTGGCTTTTGTAGTCTTCGGTGCGTAATATTTTTTAGTGGTCGTCGTCGCGGCTTCGGTAGTCTCATAAGAGTAAGAGGGGTACTGCATGTTTGAGTACTGAGCCCTCACTTCCAAATCAGACACAATGACCAGTAATACAGTGATTGTTATCACAAACAAAGTATTCAAACAAAACATTATTTGAGTCGAAAAGTTTCACTTTTGTTATGAATTCAAATATTTGAGAAATACTGAAGAACTTCAGGCCTTTTATATCAATTAATACAAAAAATTGATGATCTGTGATGACTGTGCGGTCAGTGTGATGACAGGCCTCAATGTCGAATGAAACCAATAGATTTGGGGCACTCCACTCCACTCCACTCCGCTCTCAATAGTTCATAACTGATTCAACGTTATTACAAAAATTCAAAATTTATTCAATGAATAGAAGAGAGAAAAGATATAAAACATTTAATTAATACAAAAAACACTTTTCATTCGTCAAAACACTTATATTAAGGAAAAAGTTAAAGTTTAGGCAGTTTCGGGCTGTTCCTCGTCGTCAAACTCGCCCTCATCTTCGCACGTGGCCTCTTGATATTGTTGGTATTCGGAGACCAAGTCATTCATATTGGACTCGGCTTCAGTGAACTCCATTTCGTCCATACCTTCACCAGTATACCAATGGAGGAAAGCCTTTCTTCGGAACATAGCTTTGAAATGAAGAGATAAATGTTTAAAACAAATGACAAGACTTGGAAAGAGTCAGAACTCACCCGTGAATTGTTCCGAAATTCGTTTGAAAAGCTCTTGAATGGCAGTCGAGTTACCGATAAAAGTGGCCGACATTTTCAAACCGCGAGGAGGAATATCACAAACAGCTGTCTTCACATTGTTGGGAATCCACTCAACAAAGTAAGAGCTGTTCTTATTCTGGACATTAAGCATCTGTTCGTCCACTTCTTTCATTGACATTCTTCCTCTGAAGATTGTGGCGACAGTCAGATACCGGCCGTGTCTTGGGTCACAGGCGGCCATCATATTCTTGGAGTCGAACATCTGTTGTGTGAGTTCGGGAACAGTAAGCGCTCGGTATTGCTGTGAACCACGAGATGTCAACGGAGCAAATCCAGGCATAAAGAAGTGAAGTCGCGGGAAAGGAACCATATTTACGGCCAATTTTCTCAGATCAGCGTTGAGTTGTCCCGGGAATCGAAGACAAGTCGTCACTCCAGACATAGTTACTGAAACCAAATGATTGAGGTCTCCATAAGTGGGTGTCGTTAGTTTGAGAGTACGGAAACAGATGTCATAAAGCGCTTCGTTATCAATACAATAGGTTTCGTCTGTGTTTTCCACCAATTGATGCACAGAAAGGGTTGCGTTGTAGGGCTCCACCACTGTATCCGACACTTTAGGAGATGGCATAACGCTGAAGGTATTCATAATACGGTCCGGATATTCTTCCCTAATCTTAGAAATAAGAAGAGTGCCCATTCCAGAGCCGGTTCCGCCGCCCAAAGAGTGGGCCAATTGAAAGCCTTGGAGACAGTCACAGCCCTCGGCTTCTTTGCGGACAACATCGAGAACTGTATCTACGAGTTCGGCGCCTTCGGTATAGTGGCCTTTCGCCCAATTATTTCCGGCTCCGCTCTGACCAAAAATGAAGTTATCGGG
>JAQIYB010000519.1:0-11056 GCA_034699325.1 Oribatida sp. Gr-Ori-00743 | reverse complement strand
AGATGGTGTGCATTGAGTCGAACAAATTCATTGCAGATCTGTTCTTATATTCAACTTTAGTCACTGATGTCATGATTTCTAGAATATCGATGAATTGGGTTATACCAGTTCCTCACTATTTGGACGACAACTAAATATTATATAACGCCTATTAGTGTTTGAATCGGGTCTTAAGGGAGAACTCAAAAAAGTGTATACTCTTTGATAGTCACTTAAGTCACTTCAAATAAAGGAAAGACTTCTCTTCTTGTAAAATAAGTGAAGCATTGCTTTGCAAAAAATCTCTTCAAACAAGTATTTAATAATAGAAAGGGTCACACAATAGACACTATGAGCCCCACACTGTTTAATACAAACAGATTGACAAATAATTAGATACTAGCAATGAATGTGCAGCTCCGATAAGCACATCCCCTTATGGTCTGGAAAAATGATGAGACAAAACATATGAATAGCAATAAAACAATCGATGGGATCAATTGAAGCGGAATTATATGCTTTTAAAGCGAATAGGAGTAGGAGTAGAGCTCGTCATTGAGATCTCAATAAAAGACTAATCTTATATTGAATCTGGACTTTTGGGTACCCTTTCATCTGTTCACTGATTAAGAGAATAAGACAGTCAATGGTTTTTTCCGTGGAATTCAATTCTGGACTACAATAAACTCTACTCATCCGAACCGTTCAGCTCTTGAAGTATATGAATGAAAGGCTACTCAAAAGAGTTATCGATAGTATGAGAGATAGTTTCCAATTAGTGTAAGAGTGGAGACCAGACGCGGACTGCAGAGGAAATGAACACAACCTCTGGTGACTTGAACCGGAATTACGGTCATAAGAGAAGCCCTGAAAACACGATCCAAATATGGCATAACAGCAAAAATATGTGGATATCCACTAAAGAGATGATGAAAGCAAAGAATGTGATTCTCACTACACTTGTGCTACAACAGTACAACAACTGAACGACTCGTTGAAAGACTATAAGTCGACACAAGACATAAGACGAGTTTAAATTATTCTCAATGACTGTTTGGGTGCACACAATCCCAACGCACGCAAAATCTGGTTCTAAAGTTTTTGCGGTCAAACAAAATGAAGCCTTCATTTGATTTGACGTTTTGTGGAAACCATGAAAACATCTTCACTTTAATCGCTATATCTTTGAGTCAAAAGACTTCAAAAGACAACGAATTTGCAAAAATGTTCGGATATTTAATCACTAAAGTTATTAATGCGTGAAATTACGTATGTTTTGCGACTAAAATATTTTTATCATATTTTGCTTTATTAGAGGAGAGGAGGAGAACCCAAAAACAAAATTTGATTCATTAAGTCATAGAATGGGAGCATATAATGTGAAGTTTGCAAATTAATTAATTATTTAGCGGCTCAGAGGAAAATCTGATGACATTTACTTTGAGAATAAAAGCAATAAAATCGGATTCAATGCAAATAAAAAATTGCAGAAATAGATATAAAAAGATTTATTTGCTTTTCTGACAAAGAAATACTTTGTTTACCCATAGAGTCATACGAATACAATATGGAAGAAAAATAATCTGAATTTAGATGTAAAGTAAGTAAATTTTTTGTCCAAATATACAAAAATGCTTTTCGAAGGAAAGGGAGAAAATTTTTTAGTTTAGTTCACTATAGAGTTGATAACTGCAATATCAGTGCTCCCATAGAGTAGACAAACTATATTTTGCTTCGACAAACAATTTTCCGTGGAATTATATTTCAAAAATTTTTGCCCAAAACTATTTCATCTCTCGTTCTTCTCATCTCTTTTGCTCAGAAGAATGTCTGCAAACTATCGATGAAATACTCGCGAATATAAGGCATATATTATTTTATTTCTTATTCTCATTGAAAGCATTCAATATATAGATTAACGAAATAAATGTTTTGATTCTCAATTCAGTTGTGTTTACTAATAGATGAATGAGAACTGAATGAAAACTCTCATACATTATGAGAAATGGAACCATTACACAAAAATTCGCATGCTCTCGATCATTTGCTTAGACAAAATTAATGATCGGGAACATGTGAGCTCTGAGTCGTGTTTGCATATTATCTATCATTTTAATGATGGCTAAGAATTGCTCACTTCACTCAGCTAGGTAGAGTTTCAAAATTTACACTTACATCACAACGAGTCCTATTTATGTTGTTTAAATTTAAACGATAAATTTTGTCCCTGCAAATTCAAATTTCGTATTAAAATCTAATAATAATAGTAATAATAATAGTAATAGTGGTAAGAAATTGGACTTACATGGCGCCGACGTATAGTGAGTCACTTCGGGCGTCCAAATAAAAAGTTCTATAATGATATCGCCCGCAACCGAATTCCCGGACGTGTTCTGTTAAATAAAAAGGACATTGATTATTTAATCAATCTAATATAATTCATCGTTTCAATGGTTAATTCAATGAAAAGTATCTCTAATTTCATATGACTTCAAATCATTATTCAAATATAAGGTTCGACTTTGTTTTGAAAGGATTTTATGGCATATAATTTAGTATTAAACAATCTCGGCCATTTAGGCAACTCGTTAGAAGACCTTGTTACTCTTTCTTCTCAGTCAAATGTTTTGTGTTCAGACATTTTATGTTTCACTCGATTTGAAAATTGTTAATAAATTTATGAAATGACACGAAATTAAAATAACAATAAATTTTGGTAACACTTATGTGAAAGTAAAGATAAACAAACAGGAAATTAACCCTGCTCTTTCACATCTCCTGTGAAGACTTAAATTAGGAATGGGTTACACTAATAAAAAGGCAGACATACAAAACATCACCTTGTCCATATAATCTATTTTAGGGATGCTTTTACTTTCGTACACTTCTCATAAAATATATGAGAGTGGAAATGGCGGATCAGAATTGCCATAAATGTGGTCATTGATCAAACATGGTTAATTTAGTTTAACATATTTTTGTGATATAATTGATCGAATATTTTGCCATTAAGCAATAAAATTGTTCCAGTTCAGATTTCTTAGTGCATTACTCAAACTCATATTTTCGGAGGATTTTTGGTCTGACCTCACATTTGATTATATTTTAAACCAAAGTATAAGACAAAAGTGGAGATCATCACAAAGGATCCCATAGGTTATGTGGTTTTCGCTTGTTAAAAAACAAAGGTAGGTAAAACTAGCAAATCTGTAAATGTGTGCAAGGAACCCTGGATTAATGTTCTAAGTGAAATAAGTAATTTCAAATTACACGCCTCAACACAGCCTAAAGTCTTTTGACTAAATGTGAAATTAAGACATTAAGACATTAAATCATATTATATGCGAACTCTTAGTCTGAAATAAATATATGGAGTATTCAAAGCGGGCCCTTCTTTGCAGTTTATAATGCGTTTGGCTCCGGGCCATCACTTTTACTGGTCAATAGAGGTGGGAAAATGGCTGCCAGCCTCAGAATCAAATGATTGTGTGCTGAAACAAAAACTAAAAACAAGCTGAGTTTGAGTTGAAATATTTGAGTGCATAACACGGCATACGAGGCATCAAACAACAAACCGTCAATTAATTCAACCGAATATAGCCATCAGCCAAATGCAGCCCAACTCAGACTCACTTGGACTCAGCTCTCAAAGAGGCTCTGACTTAAACCCAATCCTGAGTCGAACTCGTGCTAAGCAAAGCTAATGAAATGAAATCACCTGAACATAAAAGTTATGCTCATAAGACCGAGAGGGGAGTCAAAGGCACACCAAATGGAGAAACATACAAAACAGGCATTAATATTGAGAAGAGGGGTCATAACTCAGGGGTCACCAGTTGTGCCACCAGTATACCAGTCAAACCAGTTTTTTACTGATGAGGGCATCACAAAAAATATACACATATATTGAGTACTACTCGTTGGCACAAAATTAAGTCATCAAAACTCCTAATTATATACAGAAATATACACAACATATTGTTTATGCAAACAAAATAAGAGGAAAACCTAATCATGGAATCGACGAACCATACAATCGATTAACTAATGATTTGTCTTTTATTGTGACTTAGAATTCAGTTTTGAATGTTTTTCAATAAAAATTCAAATATTCGTAAAAAAGGGAATATATTTGTCAATCGATAGAAACGAAACAAAGAGAGAGAGAGAGAGAGAAATGAGTTATTCATAAAACAATTTGAGTTCTAAGCGATAGTTATAAAGAAATTGAGATTCACTACAATGGAGTCCATTGAGAACTTCCTTCAATTAAATAGATTAGAAGTCCATGAAGTCTATGAATTGCATGAAAAACAAGAGAAACAACGATAGAGACTATGAAAGACAGACAAAGCAGATCTCAATTAACCAGAACAAGACATACGACCGGTGCAGGCGTGCTGTCGGGCAGCTGAGCACTGGCACAACTCTGGCACTTGGGCCGAGCACATAAAAAATATGATCATTAGTGGCGTTATATCGATCCAATCGGATATTTTAGGGGCGAGAGTGGGCTCATCGAAAATAAACTACCATAATTGAAAATTCATTGAATATAACATTAATTAATGGACGTCTGTCTTGTTTTATAAACTTAACTGATCATCATTTTTATGACTCTTTGATCAATAATTCATGAGCTCATCCATGAGACACATCCAGAAGTTTGTATTGAATTAACTCTTAATGTTCTCTACAAATAAGGCATTAAAATCTTATGTATTCAAACACATTATATAATGGATTAATTGGAGCTTTAGATTAAAACTACAGAATGTCATACAATTGAAGACTACATCTCATTATCAAAACAAAATTACACAAAAAAGTACAAAACATTGCTTTAAATTATAAATTAAAGTGAATTTATGAGAAACTCTTTAATATTGTATTAGAGAATCAGTAATAAAGTCAAACGTTTCAATTATTAACGAGTGAAGGGAAAGGAGGGCCACAAACATATTCGTTAGAGTATATTCAAAAATGTATTCAATTCTGCGAATAACGTATAAAATGGAAGAAACAGACTATCGAACCATTAAAAGTATGGCTCTTTTCTATCTCAAGAGTGCAATAGATCTGTTACCAAAGGGAGAAAAGAGGGATTTACCGAAGAATAGAGTAATCGAGGACCAAAGGGAAGGGAGGGAGAGGGAGAGAGAGAGAGAGAGAGAGAGAGAGAGAGAGAGAGAGAGAGAGAGAGAGAGAGAATGGGAGATGAAAAGAGGCGAAGACTCGAAATATTGATAATTTATCTAAAATTTTGACAGCAATACAATAGATGTTTCATTTCTATACTGACTGGCAGTGCATTTCACTAATTTCAAAATTTTCGTATCATTTGTTTATCTCAAATTCCCATTCAATGCCAAAACTATTGTATGCTTTGAGTTATGATCACTAAATCACATAAAAATGGTATTTTCGGCAAAAATAAGAACGACTTAAACACAGAAATAAATGTATTATTTGTTTCTCGAATTTTAAAAATAAATGGAAGTAAAGGAAAGACAATGTTTGATATGAAAGTGAGCCAACAGTGAGCTTAAGGAAGGCTCAGGAGTCGAGGCAAGTCGAGTGTGTAATGAAGCTGTGATGCCATTCATTCAGGTTTACACCAACTTTTGTTAGAGCACACACTCATAGCCTACTGATAGCGATATTTGCAATACATTGCAATCCAAGAGAGGAGAGAGTGATGCAAACAAACGGCGCTCTGTTTAGCACTGTTTTGCACGAATGTCTCACAAATCCTAAACTCGGGAAAAGGCGAGAGAAGAGAGAAAAGAAAGGAAAGCAACCAAAGAATTAACTCCGAGTCACACATACAGAAGGGAAGCGAATTTGAATGCACAGACTGTTGAGTCCCCGAAAATATGCCTGAATTCACGTCAATATATATTCGTCTGACGAATGAGTCGACAAATAAATCGCCAAATCTTTAACTCAATTATTTGCTTTACGTATACAAAAGGGAAAGGAATGCAAAACAAAATTTTCAGACAATTATTTCAAAACAAAATTAAAATTCTTAAGAAATATGAGTAATATTTTTTGATGAATTTCAAAGGAAGGTTGGAATCCAATAAAACACTACTATTCTGAGCGTTTGATTAAATCAAGTCATAAAATGTTTGATTGAATATCAACACAAATATCAGACAAATGGATGATATAATGTGAGAACGATATTAACCATCGATTGCACAGTAAATCAATGTTGAGAACAGTTGGCATAAACTGCAAGTTTCACACAACCCTAAGATTAAAGATTAAAACTTCAGCATTAGATTAATAAAAGTAAAAGTTTGGAGAGAAGTAAGAGAACTGTGATTCGGTTGTAATCTTATAGCACTTCTATTTGTAGAAACCAAACGACCCTTTTTCCGCACTTCTCGCTTGTGTTTAGTGAGTGAAACAGAAATGACTCAGATGAGAGCACAGTTTGTGAGACAATATTTTCTGGTATAGAATTAGTGCAAAGACTGCTTCAAAGAGTGTAATCTTTAATTGGATGCCACGGATCACATCAGTGAAGTTCACTCAACACTTGCCTGTTATCACAATTTATTATCTTCACTATAGAGTGAATGTCTCTTTGAAAACAAGACAATACTCTTCTTGTGTTGCGATTTATTACATTAACTCCGCTTTTAAGCTCACGAATAAACGTCTAAACAAAAGTGAATTAAACTCCGAATAAACCGTATTATAAATTATCAATAGTTTGGCGCAAATCTCATCCGTGAACTTCACAAATATGCAAAACAACACTAAATTTGTGTTAAAATATAGTAAAAATTTGTAACAATATTTCGTTATTTATTAGTAAAGAATTTTTCTTAAGAAATGAGTTACTATTAAAAGTAATTTAATTGTTTATATGATGAGAGATAACATTCTGAGTGTTAATAACTGAGTTATGGATAATTTACTTGCAATTGTTAATGACCTGGCTCACAGTTAATGCCTAAATTTTACACTAATTTAATGGCAAAGAATTATAAATTCCAAACAAAAAGAGGAAAAATGAAAAAACTTGAGAAAATTGAAAGTAATGAAAGTCTGGAATGTTTTAAAACTACTGAAATGAAGTGCAGGTTTGGTGTGAATATCATTTACTAGAATTATATCCATTATTTTTATACACACTTTGAATAAACTCTGAATAAATACAAAGAATTTCTCACTGAAAGTAATTTTGTTACGAATAATGTTTTTGTTTTATTTATAAAAAGCAAATTTAATGGTCAGAGAAAACAATTGTTTCGACGCATATCATACGCATATCATAGCCTACAATATCTAAAACTCTTATATCAATAGTGAGATTATAATTAATTCAATTAATTCAATGCAAACATCTATCAAAAAACTCATTATATGTTAGCTTTTGGGAGGGTTTTAGACCCAGGAATATACCAAACGCTTTGTTATAGAAAATATAAAAAAGTTGAACACAAATGTAAACTACTCTTAACTAAAATTTGTGAAATTATTCAATGATTTATTATCGCTGACAAAAAATGGCAAAAATTGCAAACGTGTTTCGATTCACTCACAAAGTATAGCACTTTTGGGAATCTCAACAATGAAAACATTAATACCAGAAATTGCAGACCCAATGAGCGCCGACTGAACTCGTGAGCAACGATTCTGCCATAAAAATGTTACTCTCAATAATAACTATTAATACTTATACCTCGAATACATCACAGCTTTGAATACAATAGTCTATCGAAAGCCTTTTTAAACAAATATCAGAGAATGAATGGAAAATTCAATTATTGTTAAAGACTCGGATTTTGGGCTCAAAATCACAATTGAATTGAGTGAATGAATGCAAAATCTGTTGAATAGTTGTCGCAAAAATTTACTCTTCATTAGTGTCGTAACGAACAGCAATTGTTTGCATTAATTAATAATTTGATTGAAAATTACGGCAAAAAGTTTGACAGTTTTTATTAAATCATAATATAATACATAAGATAAATATTGATTGGCTTTCCATAAGCAGAGAGAAAAGCAATTTTCAGTCGACACACGAGCAGCGGGAGACCCGATTCATGTACTGCACAGCCTATGATGTCATAGAGAGGATGCAATTTTATACCACAGATGAACTCCAACTCAAATGCATTAAAACTTTTCTTTTTAACAATTTTTAATCCACTCGGAGTCCCACCAATCGTTTGCACCCTTTTTATCGAAGCGAACGATAAATAAAAACTCAATCTTCGAGTAATTTAAGACTTTCTATGATTTTGAGACTTTCGCTCAAATCAAACGTAAGATAAGTCGAAATGTAATAATGAAATAATAGTGTAATTCAATGACTTATATAATATTTATATGTTATGTGCTTTACTATCGACACATCTGTTCATTAGTTCACGTCTTCTCGAATGAGCTTTTGATGGCTTTCATATACCAAACCGTATTTGACATAACAATAGTCACACAAAATATATAATCAGATATTTATTTATATAGAATAGAGAGGAACCACCAAATATGGCAGAAAAATTCATTTCATTGTGATTTGAATAAAGAAGTGCAGCCAATAAGAGTACCGCCAGTGTGGAAGACCTTCTCTCTCGACTTCTCCCTCTCAGAAAGGAATAGTGGGTATACAAAGACAGCTGTGGCTATAAAATACAAGCAAAGGTGCAAAGGGAGGAGGTTTGTAGAATAGGCACAGAATAATGCGTTGAAGTTTAATACACACACAACCAAAGTATATGTTATGTCGTCCTTTGAATTGTGTTTTTCTCATTTGTTGCTCTCATACCTGCTCTCAGATATTTCGACCACTTGTCTGAGACACCAATTTTGTAAATTACAGGTAAATGAATGATAAAAACTAAATTATATTTTGGATTCTTAGGGAATAACCCCGAAATAGATTCAGTTATTATCGAGAAAAACCAATAAATGACTGCCAAAAGAAGATCTAAAGAGTAGTTTAATTCGAGACAAGACTTGAAGACTTTTCAATGTATATGGAATTTGGAATATATGAGCCATTATTCACAGCACTGGCATCACATGCATCGCATCCGCATTTATAAGAGAGTGTCAATCACTCGGAGAGAGTCAATGATTGATTACACATAAGTAGCCATAATATCAATGGCGAAGCCATCGATTATTTGCCACTATTTTTATATATTCAGTTCATTGTAATAACAAATAAGCGTTTAAAGCATTAGAGATCACAAAACTGACTTTGATTTGAGTTTACGACAAATACTCTACAAAGAGATCAATGCGTTTCCAGTTTATTGTTTGACCAAAAGAGGAAATTAAATGACATTATTATATGATATGTTTGGCCATAAAACAGACCAAAAGGTTTGCCACTCTTTTTAAGTTCAGAAATAAAAGCGAACCAAAAATAAGAGAATAACTAATAATAGATTAATGTTAGCAATAATGGTATGGATGTAATACCTCTGTGATGCCTAACGGCGTGCTGTGTCTCACTATTGTATTGAGTCCAGTGTCGTCTAAATCCAGACGAAAACGTTGATAATAGAGATAGAGATGCAATAATAGTAATGAAAAGTCTTCTCGAACAGCACTGAAACACTGTGAGAGCACAGGAATAACACAAAATCCTCATATTGTTTGCGATTAATACTGCTTTGACGGCAGAAACAAAATCATGAAAAGCAGAGAAAAATATATTAAATATAATGCTTATGACGTGAATCACATCCTCAGCCACTCATAGACTAAACAAAAGCCAATTGTCTACCGATGGCCACAAAATTAGTTGATCCCAAACCAATAAACGTAACCCAAAGCCAAAACACATCAATTATTTTATTGAATAGTGAAGACAACGACCTGAGCACCGGATATACTCAGCAATTGAAGGCATTAACATTTAAACACTTTTGGATTGTTTGTAACAAACAATTATTAAAACTATTCAAAGAATAAGTGAATTCATTTTTAAGCCCAAAACTGTTTGGGAGTCGAGTGAACACAGAATGCGAACAACATATCAATGAAAAGCATATGAACTGCGATATTGTGGCACAACTTGTGTCCGGTCCACAATGAAGAGCTCAAAACACTGAACGCTCCGAAAGTGTATGAAAGAGCAGAGCGTATGTGGCGTTAGAGGCGGACCTCCTCCCGTCCCATTCTCTTGGCTGCCGGAGGCAGAGGCAGGCGCTAAATGAGAAGTGACTCCAATGTTAAGCTTATTCAGTAGAAAATTGGTGAGCGGAGCGCCACAACAGTTCGAGCCGTAAGATTGGAAAGAGATAACAAATTTGTTAGAAAGAGTCCAGAAATGGCTCAGAAATGGTTTGCGATAAAAACAGTCAAAACGAGTGATGTATTTCACAAACACTTAAATTCAATGCAATAAACATGATTTCGGATATAAAAGTTTCGAAGTCTTTCTCTTCACAAAACTAAACACAAGACTATTCACAGGAGAAGAATGCCTTCCGTTTGTATGTTATAAAAGCACAGAATCTGAGTGAATATGCTCTCAATGTGTACCAAAGGAGAGAATGTGATACACCTTTGGCTGCAATGCGCATGAAATTGACAACAGCTCTGTTTTGATACACGAATACAGTCTGTTCCCTGTGTTGCCAGTGCTGTGCAGGATCAATCAATATCTGTGATGTCATCAATCAATGAAACCAAAGAGACTCGCACTCAATACAAGTGCACAGAGACGTACGTTCTCTGTCATTGCCAGCACTGAACACTACGGGCAGAGCTCTTGCCATAACTCCCCTAATATTAGAAATGACCCGACAGTCACATAATATATTGGAGCGAATAATTTATTCGATACTAGGCTAACATTAGCCCAAATGCAGCCGACTTTGCATCGCATCAAATGAAACCAATAATGACTCCAATATATACTATTATACTACTGTTCCCTCTCTTTAGTAATCATTTGGTTGGAAAACGTGTCCTTTTGTTTAAATATAAATATTATCAAATTAATTGATTGCCATTAATGACAGCACAGGTATACTATTTTGATTACACGACCGAAACTATGAAACTGAATATCATTTAATTTAGTGAAACAAATAAA